>JZLH01S0173209.1:49666-67166 GCA_001188425.1 Eucidaris tribuloides | reverse complement strand
GACCAATGCATTTAAATGACCTTTTGCTTTAGTGGCTTTGCTCACAAAGCGACAAATCTATTTTATATTGAACTTTGAAAAGATGGGATCGAGTATTCTTATTAAAATTCATTGGCGCATTCTGCAAAGTGACCTATTTTCATCTATTCAACAATAATCCCGATCACTACATAAATAATGACTTCTGGTTCGAAGATGCGCTTTGGTTATAAAAGAGAAATATTTATTATCTTACATTCCTTCACTCGTTCACAGAAACATCTCTAAATCAAAAGTGTCCAACCAAATTGAACAATCTTGGTATTATTTCACTTTTAGAACGATTCTCCATCAGCTGACATAAAAATCATACTTTATTTCAGGGTGAATAAAAAATGTGTTTCGTTTTGTTTTTGACCACCCTGTATTGATCACCTTCTCGTTTCATTCCAGGTCCTTTCGAAGATGATTTCGTCCTGCTAGCCGACAGCGCTCAGGGTAAAATCTTCCAAGTCCCCATCGAGGGCGATGGCGACTACGACATCGGCGATACTGTGCAGAGCCTGCAAGCGTTGCCCCTCGACGATCTACAATATCCGGTTGGCGTGACCTATGACCCCGTCGATAAGCACGTCTATTGGACAGATCTTACAACCGGAAGTATCTCGAGAGCGGCGATTGACGGAAGTTTCAGACAGGCGATCATCTACGATAACAATGGTAGGAACACGTGTATCCATGTGATCTTATCCCGGGTCCATTGAATTAAAAGTGATGGTCGATGGCAAGTCAAAAAGAACATAATCAAATAAAACAAACCAACAAACAAATCAAACCAGACATTCAATAAAGCAGAATCCTCAAGGTCTTATTTTTTAATGTTATTTTTTTCGTATTTGTAATTGATCAAAACTGTTTATGCAACAGCGCCCTAACCCCATGATTTCTTTCCTTTGGAAAACTTACCAACTTATTTACTGTCTTCCTGCCTTTTACCTAACTACCTAACTAACCAACTAACTACACTGTAATACCTATCTACCTTCCTACCTACCTACCTACCTACCTACCTACCTACCTACCTACCTACCTACCTACCTACCTACTTACCTACCTACCTACCTACCTACCTACCTACCTACCTACCTACCGATACTACCTACCTACCTACCTACCTACCTACCTACCTACCTACCTACTTACCTACCTACCTACTTACCTACCTACCTACCTACCTACCTACCTACCGACCTATATACCTACCTACCTACCTACCTACCTGCCTACCTACTTACCTACCTACCTATATACCTACCTACCTACCTACCTACCTATATACCTACCTACCTACCTACCTTCCCACCTACATACACACATAGATACATACATAGATACATAGATACATACATACATACATACATACATACATACATTACATACATACATACATACATACATACCTATATACCTATATACCCACCTACCTACCTACCTACCTACCTACCTACCTACCTACCTAAGTACCTACCTACCTAAGTACCTACCTACCTACTCAGCTTCCTAACGAACGTAGCTACCTAGCTATACCTCTCAACCAACTTACCTACCAACCAATTTACCTACCTACCTATACCTACAAAACTAACGAATTAACTACCTATGACTAATTACTTAAACATCTATCTATCTATCTACCTAACTATTTGTCTATCTATCTATCTTAATAAATAAGAATGAAAAAGTTTGCCATTCTTTGTAATAAACTTATAAAAGAAGAGTGTTTTTTCCAAAAAAAAAAAAACTGAGTCCCATTCTTCATAAGGCAAAAACCGGAATCATTTATAGGATTCTATAAAATTCACTCGAAATGACGTTTTTTTTTTTAATTCACTGGTATTAAAAGCAAGGATATAGTTTTGGTAAACTGGGAAAATGAAATTGTCTCTTGCTTTGTTTAAGATATATCATGTAGTTAATGCCCTGAAATTTCACGGTGATCCGACATTTGCTCCGGTGACAGAGCGGTGACAATATCTCAGAAGACAAAGAGTTTGGGTTAGGGTTGCCATTAGGTTTCCAGTTCATAATAGGGTTAGGGTTAGTGCTTGGGTTAGGGTTAGGGATTAGGGTTAGGGTTGAGGTCGGGGTTAGTGCATGGAATAATTGTCGGATCAATTGTCGCCGGAGCAAATGTCCTACATTCAATTTCACACACCGTGAAACGCTTCGATTTTTTAGGAATCTAATTTATAAAATTATAATGGGGCCCCCAATATTTTCACAATAGAAACTTTATGAATATAAGAAACAAATGTCGGTAAGTTTGATGTTGTTTTCGGATATCTGGCATAACAAAGTTTTTGATCAACCATATACTTTTGCGTTAGTGGTAAATTGCTCTTTTTTTGTTTTAGAGATTTTACCAGAAAATATTCATTAATAACACACTACTATTTCTGTCGAATTTCAACTAAGATGTAATACATTTAATATGTTTGTTTTCAGTTCATGTTGGTATTGCAATCGATACTGAACGACGTCTGGTGTATTGGACTGACGAAGATCGTAACGTCATCGAAGTTGCCAATATGGATGGTAGTGGTCGTCGAATAATCGTCCAGACTAACCTGAACGAGCCTAGAGGAATAATTGTTGACATCTTAACTGGGTGAGTAACGTGTTAATAGTTCAGTGCTCTATACTAAGCCCTGAGGTTGCAATTCAGTATATGATTCCCACACAAGCTTTTCTCTTGACAATGACTTGCTTAAATGCCTTTTTAGGTTTACAATTACCATACAAGTCGGTGACGTTTGTCATGACTAAATCTACAGGACATTCTTAATTTACTCTGTTATATCACATTCTAATACAGTTGTAAATCTGAATTAATCAGAATTGAGTTGTAATAATAATCAAGATAACTATTTTAAACAGATATGGAATAACCTCTTTGGGATAGGTCAAAATGTTTGGTCTTACCCCCCGCCCCCCACGTAACAGTTTGTGATCGAGCAAAATAGAATATTCCGGTATCTGCGCTTGAATGACCATCACAAACACAGACTACTGGCGCGATTCTACCTAGTAGATATAGCAATAATAGAAAAAAAGAAGAAATCTTACAGTGACTGTCTATGTCTAAACTTTTGAACTTTAAGAAATTTTCTGAAATATGCTCAGTACTGTTATAATTTTATTTGATTAGACCACGTTTTCAACAATCTCATAATGATTGCTTTCCTATATGTAAGCATATTTCACAGAAAGTGTACTTTAAATAAGTTACATTTTATTGTGTTGTAAATCTTGTCTGTGTAAAACGGAGAGAAAGGTTCAAATCCAAAAGCAAACTATGCAATCAAGATTATAAAAGAGAAACAGAAAAAATGATAACAATAAAACCAAAAGGAGTAAAACAATAAAACGCACAATATACACTCACACATATGAGCTCGCGCGCGCGCGCGCACACACACACACACACACACAACACACACCACACACACACACACACACTCAAACACACAAACTCACACCAACAAACTCCACAACAAACCACAACTCACACACACACACACACACAACACACCACACACACCACCAACACACCACACACACACACACCCCTACACACAAACTCTCACACACACACACACACACACAAACACACACACACATACACATTTGTACTGCCATCATCACACAATAGCCGCTTATAACCTCTTCCGACCATAATTTACCTCATTGGTATACAGAGTAACAAGTGGTTACTGGAGCATCAGATTATTTTTACTGTGTAAATGTATTATTTATGAATATAATGAATATAACTGTCGTAAAATGGGTTGAAGGTATTTCAGATTTGTTTGATAACCGTTGGTGCGAAGTCAGCCTTCGGCGTATCCGTATTGTCATCTTCGTTATTGACACTGTATTGTGTAGGTGGTCGTAAATCATTGAAGCGAAAATTCGAATCACTAGTTTTTGTGCAATGCGTTTTCTATCTTGATATAGACTTTGTGAAAGATATATAGCACAACGAAGTCAAAGAAGTAAGATAATCTGACAAAAATGACCTTCAAATATGACATACTACAAAAAGTGGTCATCTTCAAGCTCATATAATGATTTTTGACATAATTTTGAGATTTATAATGGAGATAAAAAAACATAAACAAATTGGCAAGTGATAACACGTTCAGTGTCGACTCTTCATGTAGTTGATTAGTGTTTGTGCAAAAGACTAGGTGTCGCGCACTAAATGGCCTTGATTGTTTACCCCGCATATTTTTAAGGAAATATGTAGCCCAGAATTCTAAAGCATGTAGGTATTTGTTGTTTAAACTGTTAATTGAATTGGTGTAATAAAGACGTAAACACATCTGATCAGATATTATTTGTATGCCGGGCTGCGTGAATGATCAATGCATTATTATACTTGGGTAGAACTTTACAGAACGACGTATTGAAACTTTGCATTGAAAGTTTTGGTTGAAGTAGAAGTAAAGACTGGCGCTGCAGAATAAGCAGTGAGATGCATAAATAGTTGTTTTTCTTTTTCAATCTGGGGAAGCAGAATCTGTTTCGAACATGGCGACATTTCAAGATACAGGTGACGACGTTAATTGCGCTGTCTGCATGGATAAACTGAGTAACGCCAAGTACCTCAAATGTTTCCATTCGTTCTGTACTCGGTGTTTAGAGCACTGCGTTCGTAATCTGAAAGTGTCTTGTCCCTTGTGTCGTGAAGTCACCACTGTTTCTAACGGGATCGGTTCGCTGTTGCCGAATCTAAATGCAACGAAGAGAGTCAAGGAAGCGAAGGTTCGGGAAAAGATTAAAAACAAGATACAAGAAGATGGCTGCCAGTGCGAATCCTGCAAGGACCTCGGTGCGGTTCGTCTGGCTAAGTCGTATTGCGTCGAATGCCGACTCCTGATATGCGAATCTTGTATTAGTGCCCACAAACTGCTGAAAATGACGAGGGGACATCGGATAATCGGCGTCTTGGAATTCCAGAACAACGTTTCTCTGTTTGAAGACGAGCAGTTAACTGACGTATGTGAGGAAGGGGAGGAGAGATGTAAGCTGCACGCTGCTCCCCTCAGTATGTTTTGCTGGCCGTGTGAACTGCCTGTCTGCCCCCAGTGCGCTCTGTTGGAGCATCGAAGCGAAATAAACCGGCACGAGTGTGTCAACGTTACGGAGTTACGAGACAAGGTCTTCAATGAGATACGGCAACTTCTTACCAAAGTCGAACCGGCGACGTTTGACACGATAGCTCAAGCATACCAACGACGCCACGGAGATGTGTCGGAGAAGGGGAAGGAACTGAGGTCAAAGGTCAATGAGGCTGCACAGAGTGAGGTCGCCTGCATTTACGCCAAGATCGACGCCAAACGACAAGAGCTGAATTTGAGGATTTCGGAACTCGAGAAATCGTCATCCCGTAAGGTCAGCAACGCACTGTCGAGCGTCCGGCGACTTCGATCGAGAGCGGAAAAGTTGGAAGGCTACGCGGAGGAGTTACTAAAAACCAGAAATCTTACCGACGTCATGGCCGTCCGAGTGACCCTGACGGATAACCTGAAAGACGTCAAAGCAGAGTTGAGGAAACTGACGCCGAGCGATTCCGACGTTCACGAGTTACACGGCTACACGTTCGTACCGACGGACTGGATGGCGGCAAAATACGAGCCCTCCGTCGGGAACTTGCAGACGACAGAGGTGGTGCGGGGAGAGGACTGTAAACTGAAGAGGAGACTATCGGTGAGGAACACTGCACGGGCGGGACTAAGACCCAGCAGCCTACCGCGGATCAACCTTACTCATTTGGCGTCAGCTAATTAAAATATATGTTGTGATAGTCATATGCATCCAGAACTTTTGAATACAACAATAAGAATGGCATGCGTTCTAGGTCCTTCAGAGAAATATTGATGATGATTATTGTCCATAATTGTTGGAAGTACATACAAGGAAAAATGAATGGACGTGAAAGTTTAAAAAAAGAGTATTGTATCAAAGAACCAACATCTTGTCTGACATAAGTGAGATACAATTCCGAGGTACATGAATGCCTATACTAACATTTGACAAAAATTACGAACAACCTTACTTTATATTATCATGGACCCTAGCCGATATAATGTAAGAGGTTATCCTATACAATTTAAGTCCACTTATTCCGTAATCTTAGTTTGACCTGGATTTGATTTAGTTTTCGGACATGCCGTGTTGTGCGAAGAAAGTCCAACCCCAACCCTGACCTCCGAACAAAATGAAAGAATCGTACACTTCACTTTGTGATTGTTTGTTTTGAAAAGGTTAGGAGATCATGCATAGCATAGCAAAGTCATCAGTGGTCAATGTCAAAATTACTCAGTCGAATTCTCAAGAGCAGTACTTTGAAGTGTTCTTATTATGAAAGGTCAATATAACGACTGTTTGTTGTTATTATGAATCGTTATGCCGAATTTTGTGTTAAACGATCTGTCGTTGTTACGAATGGTCATTAATACGCAAGTACAGAATAACTTTTTTGTTTTCATTATTTTAGGCCTATGACTTGTATCGGTATTTCCAAATGTGATCGGTTACGAAGGGACATTGTTTCGAATGTGCGTTTATTCTGCGCACTTGGAAACTTTGGGATTCGTCGGAAAATGGACCTGCGTAGAAACGAGTCAAATGTTATAGGTTCACCGAACCTTTGTGCAATGTAGTATTAATGACCTCTCCTGGTATGGGACACTGTCTCTTCCATACTACATTATACGTCCATTCGGAATATCGAACTGACACAGTGACTGCTATAAATAACGCATAGGGAAATAATTATGTCAAATTTCCACATGTTTTAAATTAAATTCATTTTCGGTTGAAATTACTGTACTATTAGAACAATTGTTTCTACGTAGTAAGATGGATGGGTAGCATTCTGGTTAACCTTTCCCCCATCAGTTTATGGATCAAAACTTGTTTGATTTTTTGGATACACGGGAATATGCGTGGATATACATGGGTATTATGTTTAATAGATCAACACAAAAAACATATTTTGTTCTATTTATTTTATATTTTATACACAGAGCTCTACAACAGGAACAATTAGATTGATGTCAGAAATCAGTTTAAATAAGTGAAAAGACTGTTATAGATATTTCTATCCAATCTATTGTAAATATTGTAATTTGATTTAATCAGTTTTAATAAAACACATTATAAAAAAAACTAAGTTTGATTCAATCACGAATATAAATCTGCTTGGAAATACAAATATATTGTTTATTTGTTCGAAAATATATTAGGTGATGATTCATCGTATTCCCTATTTATTCATATTAACAACATTTGAGGCTGATTCTGTTTGTATTTGGAAACGTTGATATAAATGGCATATTCTAGCAAATTCCGTAAACGGATATGAATGTGTGCAATGCTGATCCTTCTCGAGAAATGCTGGATGCTATATAAAAACAAAATACCGCGTGATTGGAAAGGCGGAACATTGGTGCACCTATAAAATGACATATTTGTTTCGACACGGAAGGCTGCATGCTCGTATTGACTTTACCGTATTTGGGGTAATAAACAATTTAATTGACAGTTTTTATATATCAGACGAATACGGATGGTTGTTTACAATGGCAAAATTTATGCGAGTAGTATGCTGTAAAGGACTTATTACAATAATAAATACAGTTATAAAATTAAAGGCAATGACATGATTGGGAGAAGTAAAAAAAATGCCCCACGAACCAAATAAGTTGAAACTTACTGTACATTGAGATATTCACTACTAGAGTGTATTTCCAGGTTGGAATGAATTGTCTTGAATTTGTTTAGTTCAGCAGAAACAAGTATGTACTTACCAGTTCTAAATTAAACACGACTCTAATAGAATTTGAATCCTTGTAAAGCTACACAACAACCTTGCCTAGTCAGAGTGAATATTCATGCTAAATTGTTTGAAAAGCTGTGAAACAGTTGACCATGAAATTAACACAGCAGAATCCTTGAACAATGTAGAATAGTTTTATTCCAAAATGAGAACTGCTTGTAATCTTGATCTTTCCTTGTAATGCAAACTACAATCTATTAAAACAGTTATATACAGTACAATTAAAAATATCTCGAACCATATTAAGGTGTGCATTGTCACTATCTGTTAAATGTGAGGCGTCACACGATGTTAATGGGAATTGAAAACATAGAAGATTTATTCTGGTTTTTTTTGGACAAAAGAACGGAACAGTCCAGTTGTTTCTGATACATGTATAACCACTCTTCAACTGGTGAAATTGATGTGTCCTTACATAGCTGTCTGTGTCCTCACTTCAAACACAGGTTAGAAAAACTTGTGCATGGACACAAACGCACCTCTCTGAATACATAACGAGTGTATGTACCGTATGTATGTATGTATGTGTATATGTATGTGTGTGTGTGTGTGTGTGTGAGTGACTGTGTGTGTGTGTGATGGTGTGTGTGTGAGTGACTGAGTGACTGAGTGTGTATGTATATGTGATGGTGTGTATGTGTGTGTGTGTGTGTGTGTGTGTGTGTTAGTTGTGTGTAGTGTGTGTGTGTGTGTGTGTGTGTGTGTGTGTGTGTGTGTGTGTGTGTGTGTGTGTGTGTGTGAGTGTGTGTGTGTGTGTGTGTGTGTGTGTGAGTGTGTGTGTGTGTGTGTATGTGAGTGTGTGTGTGTGCCACTATCATCGTATCTATACGGAAACTACGCTGTAAACAAGTGGGGCTTTTAATTGTGGTTCCTGTTTTCATTTTACACGTATGTTCAATATTATATTATACAATCTGCTTTGTTCCATGAAGAATAAAATAAATGAAACAACTTCCATAAAATTCTGCCCAGATGTTATGTTTTAAATCAAATATAGTCCTATTCATTACAGTACTGTACAGTTTATTTACTGCAGCAGTAAATAAACTGCTAAATATGTACAGAACTGCAATGAATCAATCTACCCATCTATCTATCTATCTATCTATCTATCTATCTATCTATCTATCAGTCTGTCTATCTATCTATTTATCTATCTATCTACCCATCTATCTATCAATCTGTCTATAATCTATCTATCTATCTATCTATCTATCTATCTATCTATCTATCTACCCATCTATCCATCTCTCTCTCTCTATCTATCTACCCATCTATCTTTCTATCTATCAATCTGTCTATCTATCTATCAATCTGTCTATCTATCTCTCTGTCTATCCATTTATCTGTCAATCTGTCTATCTATCTATTTATCTACCCATCTATCTATCAATCTGTCTATCATCTATCTACCCATCTTTCCATCTATCTATCTATCTATCTATCTATCTATCTATCTATCTATCTATCTATCTATCTATCTATCTATCTATATCTACCCATCTATCTATATATCTATCTATCTTTCTTTCTATCTATCTATCCATCCATCCATCCATCCATCAATATATCTATTTTTTTTATTATTTATCAACCTATCAATCAATCTATCTTTCCATCCATCTATCTATCTATCTACCTACCATCTATCTATCTATCTATCTATCTATAAATCTATCAATCCATCTATCTATGTATCCATCAATCAACCAATCAGTCTACCTATCTATCTATCTATCTATCTATCTATCTATCTATCTATCTATCTATCTATCTATCTATCTATATCTGTACCTATCTTCCTTACTGCCTATCTTATCTGTTGTCAAATTTCGGTCATAGTAACCCTTTTCCATTTTCTTTTTCTTTTTGCATCATTAAACATGAATTCATAAAGGTACAACAATCCCATTACTCGATGACATCCTTTGTTCTTTACTTTTTGCACCATGCCGTGGACGTCAATACCCGCGGTGGTACCTTTAAAGATACCCTAGGTCCGAGCTCCCTTATTCTTTGGTTAACTTTGAACAGTGACCCAAAATTTGCTTCTTTTGCTCTGATTATTATAACTCGGAAGACAAAGAGTGAGAGTTGGGGTTGCCATTGGGTTTCCAGTTCAGAAAGGGTTGGATTAGGGTTAATTTAATGTAGGGTGAAAAAAGTAAAAAATGATAAAGATTCAGGTGACTCCTCTCCTGAGTCCCATACATCCCAATAGAACGAAGGCCCGATATACATGTACACTGAAGATGGCGGCCATAGTTTGTGCATGGATCCTATTAGAGAGGGTCCACGGTTTGTGCGTGTAAGAATCCTGTCTAAAGTGAATTAAAATGAAGGAAGAGATGGAGAGGTAGGTGTTCTAACTACAAGTATACACACACAAAAATTGAACGCGGAAATTTTGCCCTCTCCCGAAAGTGCGGAAACGTCGGGAAGTGTTAAGGAATAATAAAGACAGTGAACGGAATCTTTCAAGAATATGTGGATGGGCTGCGGAATTAGTAATTTTGCATTCCGTATCTTGTCTGTGCCCGAGTGGACGGCAGGTATAGGAAAACGAGAAAAATAAGAGAAAACCCGAGTTACAGTTTGGATTGTTACTTCATCGCTTGGAGACGTTGAAAGCTTAAGCCTTCCAAAAGGCTTGCGATGTCAGAAATATGTAGATTTGAAATGCTTGACCTTTAACATAGTTCTACAGTATACAACACCCAATTTTAGTAAATAAGTAAATAATACAGTAGTGTTCTCTTTATATATAAAAGACATTTAAACAAATTAAACAATTTCTAAAGTCTAAAACTAAAACGACACATGCGAATATTACCCTCTGTGCTGATATTTGCCACAATATTTTTTGTTGTTTATTGGTCATCAGGCTGTTATGCATGTTTTAAACGATTTGTTTTTTCATTTCGGCCATTTCTTATTCCGCAATCTGTTTGGATATAACACAAGGTAAAGGCGTAAAAGATGATTTTCGTGGTTTGAAACCTGCAGTTAAAGATAGAATATTGTAGACACTGACTAATAATCTTTTTACAAACATCTCTCTAACAGTGATATATACTGGACTGACTGGGGGAGCACGCCGAAAATCGAGAAAGCTTCCGGTTCTGGTTCTAATCGTGAAGTCGTGGTAGCGGACGACCTGAGCCTGCCAAATGGAATTGCCATCGATCCCGAAGGTAACAAACATACACGTATACATGCCCACAGGCACACACAGACACATACACACAGATACACAGACTTACAGACACACAGACACAGAGACACAGACACAGAGACACAGAGACAGACACACAGATATATAAACACACATACAGACACAAAGACAATAACACACACCAACCACCACCACCACCACCACCACCACCACCACTAACAACAACAACAACAACAACAACAACAACAACAACAACAACAACAACAACAACAACAACCACAACAACCACAACAACAACAACAACAACAACAAGCACCACAACAACAACAACCACAACAACAACAACAACAACAACAAAAACAACAACAACAACCACAGCAACAACAACGGGCAAGCTCAAGTGCGCGTTTTCCCCATCTCCTCACTTGCATATTTATGTAGAAGGATCGCCGTGACACAATGCTAATATGGTCGTGTTCCCCCCCCCCCTCCAAAAAGAAAAACGAGCATCAACCAACCAACCAACCAGTCAAACAAACAAACAAAAAATTATTCAAATGTTACTCTTAATAGGCAGCGCAAGTTTCCCCTGGGTAATATCCGCACCCCTGTAAAAAATGTCATTCTCAATATTAACTTTTCTTCGCAATTCGAAACAAATATTAACTATGTTATGATCATGAAAATGTTTTGCTTGTCGCTTTTTGAGCCACTTCAATCACAAGTATTTTCTTCCTACATGTCCCTATTCCTCCAATATAAAGTATTTTTATATTGTAATTTCATGCAAACTTATCACCAGAATCTCGGGATTTTCCTCTCCTTTTCAATCTAGCGAGAATCCTGTACTGGTGTGACTCCAGTCCGCCAGACCAGAGCAAGATCGAGCAGCTGGATCTCCGGACCAATACGCGCTCTTTGCTGGCGACGCTGCCCTCACCCTCCCGCCCTTTCGGCATCACTCTCTATAACGAATTCGTCTATTGGTCGGACTGGGTGAAGAACGCGCCCTATCGGCTGGATCGTTTCTCCTCAAGTCCTGTCGCCGAACAGGCCGGTGAGGGTGTCATGCTCGGCATGCAAGGAATCGCGAGCTCCACTCAATTCGGAATTGGTAAGGAGACGAATTTAATGTTTTAGTGTTTGTCAGTAACTGATTTTCAGAAGATGAGGATGAGGATGAGGAGAAAGAGGATTGTGAGGAGGATGAGGAGGACGACGAGGAGGATGAGAAAGAGGAGGATGAGTATGAGGAGGGTGAGGAAAATGAGGAATAGGAGAAAGAAGAGGATGAGGATGAGGAGGATGAGAAGGATGATTAGAAAGAGAAGGATGAGAAAGTGGAGGATGAGGATAAGGAGGGTGAGGAGAATAAGGATGAGGAATTGAGGAGGATGAGAAGAAAAAGGAGGATGAGAAAGAGGAGGATGAGAAGAAAAAGGAGGATGAGAAAGAGGAGGATGAGAAAGAGGAGGATGATGAGGAGGAGGGTGAGGAGAATGAGGATGAGGAGGATGATTATAAAAAGGAGGATGAAAAAGAGGAGGGTGAGAAAGTGGATGAGGATGAGGAGGGTGAGGGGAATGAGAATGAGGATGAGGAGGATGAGGAGGATGATTAGAAAAAGGAGGATGAAAAAGAGGAGGGCGAGGATAAGGAGGGTGAGGAGAATGAGGATGAGGAGGTTGAGGAGGATGAAGAGAAAAAGGAGGATGAGAAAGAGGATGAGGATGATGAGGGTGAGGGGAATGAGGATGAGGAGAAAGAGGAGGATGATGAGGATGAGGAGGATGAGAAGAGAGAGGAGGATGTGGATGGAGAGGAGGGAGGAATATGGGAGGAGGAGGAGAAGGATGATGATGATGATGATGAAGATGATGATGAAGGTGATGATGACGATGTAGTGTTATAATTTTGTTTGATAGAAGGTAAGGTGTTTTTCTTCGCCAAAATGATAATAATGTTAAAAATAACAATGCACTGATATTGCCCCAAAGTTGAAACGTGATGCTTGTGATAATTGATTGACAGTAAAGTGTGAATTATGGTAAATGTCCATCTTCACATTATGAATTTAATTTTAGTTCTTTTAAGATTTATTTTAAATCTTTGCCACATAAATATGTGCGAATTAATTTTCATACATATACAAACCAAAATGTATTTGAGACATGCATATAAATCACAAGTATATCAATTTGTTGATGTGCAAATCAAAAACATAATCTGAAAGTATAATCGTGTAAAACAATGAATAGTCAATTGCATCATCTGACAGTAAGTCGTATATTCGTCTGGATTTATCCGTATTAGGACGTGTGTTTCTTATAACATATTAATCCTTTCAGTGCCAGCCGAGCAAAACTCCATAGACGTGCCCTGTCATATCTGAATGTGGTACTGAAAGGTTTAAAGGGAAATGGCAAGATTGGAATGAGTCCGCAATTTAGGACAAAATGATACCGGATCAAGTAAACAGTTGAAGTTTTCTACTGTGAAAATTTCACGGTCAAACATTTACTCTGTGTTGTACAATTATCATCGGATAATATACTGTCACTTTTAAATTTGTTATGTAGCTTTCTATGGGCCATTCAATAATGATAAATGAATGTTTGTTTACCCCTTTTAACCTTGATATACACTCTAGCAAATGAATATATTGGTATATGTTTCAATTCATTTGATCTTGGAGACATTTTTTACTTCTCTCAAATATGTCAGTGCTCTGTAAATCTGTTAATATTTACATCAAAATGTATTTTTTTAAATCTGTTTATTTTCCCCATTTGCTATTTTCCAGTTACAATGATCGCACCGCCAGCCACCGACCCGGTCAGTCCCGTTTCATCGGGAGAGGTCAATAACCTTATTGTACCAATAGCTGCTGGAGTAGGAGGAGTAGTCTTTATGATTGTCATTGGTGTCATCGTGGGCGTGGTATGTGCGAGGTCGGCAAGACAACGGAAAGAAAACAGGTACGCTCGAGACAATGATTTGCATTCTATTATCATTATCACCATTATCATTATTATAATCGTCATCATCACCATTTTTCATCATCATTGTCATCATCGTCATTATCATCGTCATCATCATCATCATTGTTATCGTCATCATTGTTTTCATCATCACCGTGACCATGATGATGATCATATCATTACAGTCATCATCATTGTCACCATTACTATCATCGTCGTCGTCATCATTATCATCATCATCATCATCATCATCATCATCATCATCATCATCATCATCATCATCATCATCATCTTCATCATTACCTTGAACAGCATAATTATCATCCATCATCACCATTACGATCAACATAAATCATCATCACTATCGCCAGCATCAATGTCATCATATTATCATCATCATCATCATCATCATCATCATCATCATCATCACCATCATCATCGTTATTGTCACCACCGCCACTATCAACACCACCACCATCATCATCATCATCATCATCAACATCATCATCACCATCATCATCATCATCATCATCATGATCATGATCATGATCATGATCATCACCATCACTGTCATCACCATCATCATTATCATCAGCAGTAGCAGCGGTGTAAATCCAAATTTGTAATATGGACGGGTAATTACCCCCCCCCCCGCCATTTCTTGTTCATCCTTCTTTCGGTTTACCTTATATCGTTCTAATTTTCTGTCTCACTCTATCTACCAGCTTATAGACTTATTCTTAACTTGATACCTCATCCAAATCTCGCAACCGTTTCAACACTACTTTGCTTTTGCATGTTTTTTTCCTCTAAAGGAGACTGGAGTCTAATAACCATGGCAACCGACAATCGAATGACTATCGTTCCCGATTGCCCGAGAAGAGCTTGGACGGTCCGCCCTTACCCGATGGCCACCCAAGCGGAGACCCGCTCTACATGGACCTGGACGAGATCCGACAACAAGAACCACCTCCCCCTTACACCGAACTCAATCTACAGCAGGTCCCGAAGGGTTCCTCATCGTATCAAAACCCCGCCTTCGACTCGGGCGCGGCGGGCCCTTCGGACCCCGCTGCTGTTTACGACGTGCCCGATGGCATGGCGCCCCCACCGCCCGGTGTGAGTAAAGCGGCTATGGAGGCGGGTGGGGGCTACATGCCGTACCTCAAGAACAACGCGCAAAACGAATGTGAATACATGACTCCGGATTATCCCACTGCATCTGCAGATAATCCAGATGACTCATTTTATGAAATCGCGGATACCGCGTAGTACCTGGCAGTATATCATCACCACAGAGCTAATTAATCACGTTTGAAGCACCTATAATATGACAGTTTGAGTTTTGTAAATCTGCCCTTTAAAATTTGCCAGTGCATGTTTACACGCATGCGTTGGGGAGTGTCGTTGTATTGTAATCACGCATCGGTTGAATTGCCATTGTTATGTTATTACGCATTCGGTGCAGTGCCGATGTCATGTTTACACGCAAAACTAAATATCTTTTGCACAGTCTCTGATTAGACCTGGCATTGGGGGAGAGGGGGGGGGGGGGATTAGGACCTGGCACAATGGGATAAATACGGTGGCACTCGGTCCTCTGCATAATAGGAGTACAGCATCGTTTAACGATATTTCCACTGTAAAAATGCTGAGCTACATTGATCGTCCATACAAGTGCCTCTGATATTGTCTGAAAATGAAGCTCTGTCTTTTGAAAGTTAACATCAATGACCGACCACTCCATTTCCCCCCTATAAACTGCTGTGTTATAGAATTCTGTCCGTGGGACGTTAATTCATGTATCTGTATCTTCTGCTAGTGACCACAAAACTTCTGTTACAGTGTGTTTATTTGTCCGTATATCATGTAGGGTCAGATATAAAGTATGGCTAGGTTTTTTTTTTTTTTTTAATGGAGCTTCCACAATGTTAAACATTGCCTTTAATACCTTGATCTTTATTAGTTTGGTTGTAAATCATGAAATGGTTTAGATATTTGTAGCAAGTTTATGAAACATTTCCCCTTTAAAGGCAATATTTTGATTTTGTCAAGTTGGTGGTGAAATTCCAGCTTGATAACGCATCGATATTTCATAATACCTGGCAATATAATCACCATACAAATAATCACGTAAAGCAACACAAAACTAGAAGTGTTTTTATCTGGGCGAGTTTTTCTTCATCATATTGTTTGTTGTAAGTAAAGTTTGGTAATAAACCAGTAATCGTTTGTAAATCATACCGAATATTGTGGCATGTTCTTACTAAGGTATAGCATTCTAATTTTGTTAAGTTGAAGGCAAAAGTCCAGCTTATGCGCCAATATTGATCTCAATCAGTTGATTTTGTGCTATTCAGTATTAATTGTAATGAGATATCAGATATGCAACCGAATGTCAACCAAAATGTCAAAAGATCCACATTTTTCCCGAAAACATTTTTTGAAGGTCTTTTCACAGTAACATAAAATGAAAAAGCATTGATCAGGTACATTTTAATCACATCTTGTTGCTGTTATTTAATTGTGAAAAGATCCAAAAAATTACGATGGCGACCTACCGTGAATAAAAACCCTGGATACATCCCTGTGCAAGAACCCGCCTTCTATCTAAAGGGACTTGTGCGTGTGCTGGAATTCCACTAGGACGCATAAATAATGTTAATTATGCAAGCTCATCAGAGTAGAATGTAAATACAGTATATTCTTTATCAATAAAAACCGGCTTTTCAAATTGTCGTCATCCATTAGCACCCCCTTTTCAGGAAACCAGCCCTCCCTCACCCCACCCCAAAATGTAGGAGATAAAGAAGAAATACCTAGTTTTTCACATAACACCACATGTCGTTTTTAAGCTTACCCATTTGATAACTCATTTTGACACGAGCAACATAACACCCTAAAGTAAAACATAATATAAGGGCTGCACGTTTGATGTTAAGTACTACACATTAAAGTAGATCTTGCCAAAGAAAAAGGGTCACTAGTAATTCAGTTTATCTTGTAAATAGTTTACGTATATATTTTCTTGTTTTCATAGTACTTTGTGATATATTTTGCATGTAGGCAAGTCTACAGGGAAGAGAAATTTAGGTAACATAATTAATTTGGGAAGACGAAAATGTAAAAATGTCAAATAAGAAACTTCTTTTGTACATAGTTTTGTACAGGTTCCATTATGCAATCGTACTAAACTAGATCTGCCACATTGTCATGCTTGTACTTAATTCCGTGATAATATAATGAGTAAATTAGATTTCTTTTATACCATTAGGCAGTCCATAATATTATTTACAAGCTGTATCATCGACGTCTCTTAGTTGTAGCCCAATTTAAATATCATTTAAAGGCAAGGTTCACCCTCACATCAAGTTGGTTTTAATAAAAGCAGAATAATGAGAGAAACATATTAGCGAAAGTTTGGTGAAAATCCACCAAAGAATAACAAAGTTATGAGGT
>JZLH01S0173209.1:13353-31430 GCA_001188425.1 Eucidaris tribuloides | reverse complement strand
GTCAAACGTGCACGTGCCGTTCCAAAATGGTCCGATCAGCCGTTAGCCAAAGGTCGCGCAGGCGATACCCGTTAGCCAATCAGAGGGCTGCGCTCGACTTGCTACGGTGCACAGTAACCGCAATTCGCATTTCGAGCAAAATTGAAACTCACAGAAAGAGCAACATTCTGGTAACATATCGTTATTAGTTTTTCTCATTAAACAACAAATTCATGACGTATGGATCTCAGACTTTCAACACACCATTTGTAAGTACTAAACTACCGTTTGGTATTGATAATGAAGGGAAGTAATGGACTTGCACATCCCAGCAAATCAATAACCCAATCTTTAACACTTTGTGATAAAAATTATTGGTACCGACATTTTCATGATTTGACACACGACGTGCTGCCTCTGAACATGTTAACAAAGTGATAACAGGAATTTGTTTAGTGTGCTGACAAATGTACAGAAAAATTACAGCTGGTTTGCTCTCAAACAAAATAGAAAAATTAAAAAGGTACTCATTTGATTGATATTGATTTTGATCTTGATCGAGTTTATTAGGGGTGAATTTTTACCCAATTTACGACAGAGTGAGTTTCCGGCAGGTTTAGTGTAATTTTTTTTTTTGGTAGATTTTTGTCGATTTCACAAAAATTATGAAGTGATTTCTTTCTGTTTATGGAGGTGATTATAATATTATTATTTCATATCATTTCATATGTACATTTATTTCTTCCATTTCAAAATTGATAACAAAATAAGAGACATTTTAACACATTACAATTTGTGGTAACAAATTGATACACAATACAATGATACCATGAAGTTTAGGAAATAAAACTCAATCGAAATTCATGGAAAGCGGCATATCACCTAATAGGCGAGCTGCCTCATTTGGGGTATGTCGGTACACTACAAGTTGAAGGGGAAAATGAAAAGAAAAAAAGGAAAGGAGAAAGGAAATTGTACCTCCAGTATTACCATTAAATTAAAATCAGTAAAACTTATTGGAAATGTACCTAAACATTCACTCCATTTCTAAGTTTACTGTGTTTATGTATGGACTTCTTTTTTCTTTTGGTTTTAAAATTTCATTCACTAACAAATAATTTTCATGTTCTGTATCACTTCCTGTTCAGGTAATGGACTATTGTCGCATAGCAACCGGCCGTTTACGACCAAGGATCGGGATAATGACGTCTCGGACGGGAATTGCGCCCAGATCTATCATGGCGGCTGGTGGTTCTATTCGTGCCACACGACGTTTCTGAACGGGATTTACTTGGCGGGAAATCACGAAGCCATGTCACAGGGTATCGACTGGTCGCCGTGGAGGGGTCATCGCTATTCGCTGAAAGTATCAGAAATGAAACTACGCCCCCTATCGGCAAATGCACGATTTGAAGGTTGATCTTTGAACACAGACTTGCAGTTGATCACCCTCTGTAATTACTTCAATTTTCTTTTCCCCCAACCGTTGAATTACAAAGCGTTGGCGATGTTTGTTTGTCTTCTCCATGATTATGAGAAGATGTAAATTCCTGAAAACTACTGTGCACATTTGTTGGTTCTCTTCGGATGTCTGCACATTCACTTGCTGGTTATCTTCGCAAATCTGCACACACGCGCACAAGGCATGGCAACAGGCCAGCCTATCATTCATGGGATTAGCAATGAGAAGATCAATATCTTAAAAATTCAACAGTGACTAAGTATGAAGAATCAAAAACTTTTTTTATTCACATTGACTATAGTAGGTACCTTTTCCGGTTAGTGAAACTATTATTCCATCTTCAAATGCTCTCAAAGTAATGTAGTACTCGGCAGTTAACCTATTCACGCATGCAGAATTAATTCACCGTGTACAAGACCAGGGTTGCGTTAGTCATGACATCGAATGCAAGTAAACAAATCAGACTTATCTTGATATCAACCGATCAGAATCTATTATGACTAGCTGGTATTTTTCTCTTATCAAAAACTGGAGACAAATTTAACACCCAAATTTTACAGAGGTATCAAAAATTTCTGGATTTCTTGGACAAATATCAACGTAAATATACGCTCAGAAAATCCATTAAATGTTACTCTAAACGGGGGAAAAAATACCACAGTGACCGGTCAACCGGGATGCATGATAAGGTGGGTTATCTTAAAGGCATTGTATAACACTGTTTCCAGTTAAAAAAATCTGAGCTACATGACTCCCTATGCTACTGGTGTCTCTGATAAGGTCTAAAAATGAAGTCCTGAAAAAAATTGCAGCTTAAAACGTTCATTAAGTGCTTCTGAAAAGTGAAAATCATTGAGCGACCATTCCCGTTTTCCTCCATAGACTGCTGTGTAGCAGAATTTTCTATCAGCTGAGATTTAAATCATGTGCCGATTTTGATCTGTACATTATTTTATGAGTGACCGCATAACTCTGTAAGGTTTTGTGTTCTAGGGTGTTTATTTATCCATCCAAACACTACCAGATTATGTAAGATAGCAAAGTTTGACAATATTTTAAATAAGGCTTCCGCAAAGTTATAAAGTGTCTTTAATTTTTCTCCGATGCCTGGTCATTTTACCAGTAGTAAAAAGTGCATGAAACGGCGCAGCGGAATCACCAACATTCAATAGTAAATCGATATAATTTAAACGGAAAATAAGTGACCAGGGGAAAATTTGACCTGGGGTTAGTTCCAATTTCGTTGTTGATTCTCAAGTGGAAATAATCACTGATATTTTTTCAACTAACCGCGGAAATTACGACCGTATTCTTGAAGATATCGGAAAAAGATATTTCAATTCAATATACTTTGGGAGATAGAAAATCGTCATCATCAGTTCCTCTTCGTGGAATAGACCTCCAAAATCATTTCAGACGTCTGAGCTTGTTGACAGTTTTTTTTTGACACAGTAAAGAGTAATCTGTAGACACATATGATTATGATGAAAGACTAACTTTCAACCAAAGGAAAACGAACTGTGAGCGCCTTCAGTATCCTGTGGATGGATATGTTTGCACATTATAAATACTGTACATGAAGATTATTATATCAATAAAATAATTGAAAAACAAACCTGTTTTAATGGATATTTATTGCACTCTTGAATTAAATTTTTCGATACATTGATCGATATGTTACAATTAAAAGGAAATCACTCTGAAAGAACACAAATGTGTGTGAGTTACCTGCATCGTTCTTATTTTGCGTAATTATTTATCTGCGTAGTGTTAATTTTCTGTGTGTCTGTGAGGCATAGTCTAATCAATTAAAATCAGATCTCCTCATTTTAAAACATCCCGTTCTACAGATTGTGAGTGAAAAATCCAAACTCAATGCAAAATTTCTCAAAACTTAAGAAAGATGAATATATCACTAAACTGACATCAGAGAATGATAGTGTAATCATTGTACTTTTATATTAACACAACAAAAAAGTAACCCCCATTTTCAAAATACCATAACTGTTTAACGAAATAAGTTTTAGGCAAAATAATTTGGGAGGAGTATTACTACACTCATTGACTAACTTCTGTGTAAAAGCGTGATTCATCCGTCAAGTAATGCATGAGTGAGAGCATGCATTTAAGGCAAAAATGTAACTTTTCAAAAGTCACCGGAGTCATCTCAAATGCCAAAATAATGGTAAATAATCGTATTTTTCTTTATCTATAAAGTGTGCTCACTCAACCATGACATGGTTACAACCTCTTATGTTCGTATATTATGTAAAGATACATTTTACTGAAGAATATCGGATTTCAATTTTTTTCAATAAACTTAACGGATTTAACAATTTCAAAATTGAGGAATGATGGAAATTTTAAATGCGCTTACTAAAGCGTAAAATATGCGAGAAGTGCCAGGGGTGCAAGGGGGTCAAACGATAGATGATTAACATAAATAGCGCTTAATCATTCAACAGAAAGAGAATTTGTCAAAATCCCGCATCACAAATCCCCTAAGATGACCCTTGTGACTTTTGAAAAGTGACATTTTTGCCTTTAATATGTGCTCACTCATGCATGACTTGACGGATCAATCACATTTTCCACACAGAAGTTATAGTCAATCAGTGCAGGAACACCCTTGCCGAATTATCTTACTCAAAACCGTTTCTGGAAAAAGTTATGGTAGTGTGAAAAAGGGGGTAGTCACTTTTTTGTTGTGTTTAATACCTTTGACCTGCCATAAGTTTGGGAAGAAACTGTGGGCCTGGTCTTTCTTTATGTATATTTGTATTTCTGTCTTGATTTTATTTCAATAAAGTCACGATGAAACAACTTGGTCATTATAAAATGACGAAAAGGCAGGAAGAAGAGTCGATGTGGCAGAATTGAAGATGCTGCTATTTTCTTTAGGAGTGACAAGAAGGGACAGGAGTAGGGATGAGTACGTGAGAAGGACAGCAAAATGTCGGAAGGTCTCGGGATAAGGCGAGAGAGGGGAAGACTACGGTGGTTGGGGCATGTCCAAAGGAAATATGTGGAGTGCATTGGGAGAAAGATATTGGAAATGGCGCCACTGCAAAAAGGAAAGAGAGGTAGATCTAAAAGAAGGTTTATGGATGTGGTAAGGGAGGATTATGAGGATGATTGGTGTGACAGAAGATATATCACACAATGGACCGCGGTGGAGAAATTGTAATCGCTGTGGCGACCCGTATTTTTATGGGAATAGCCGAAAGAGAGAAAAAGATGGTATATTGATTATTCATATTTGGTCAGGCATGAGTGCTCAGCAAACAATTAGGTAAAATGTCATTTTTGTCCAAGGTTGTGTTAGTTTGCATTGCATGATAGCATCACCTGAGCATTTATACCAAAGTGACAAGTCATGCACACAGCAAACTCAAAACTTGGACAAAACCAACTTTGACATGTTTTATAACATTAATTGCTGTACCCGTGACCAAATATGAATAACCAATACACCGGATGAAAGTAAAATGAATATACTATTATTCCCTGATATTAATTGTATAATATCGTCACTTGTCCGACATAAGGGCCCTAACATGTGTTCTTTGCAGAAGGGCCTTAAGAGAAAATTTTCTCTAATTTGAGAAACATTATCTTATTTGATATTTGCACTTAACAGGCTGACAGAAGGATCTAAATATATCACACGACCTTGATTTCATGTGAAAATGTCAGTTGTTGTCAAGTTAGAGGCAATTAAAAATTAACGCTCTTCTGCCGGGAGCATTTGCTATGGCCTACCGGACAAACAACGATATATTCTTTTGAGATTCAGGTATATGGGTTTCAATCAGTCTCTCCTTTGTTTTGACTCACACTGTTATTCCTGATTATCCTCATGGATTAAACAAAATTGCAAAACAACTGGATTTTAGCGCCTTCTTCCGTATTAAGTCATTTTAAGAATTACCGTCCAATGTCAATATGAGTTGCATTTCTTTGGCCTTACTTGTTCAATTTCTCTATTCAAAATGAAAGAAAATAAATTTGTTTGCAATCAAGGCTGATGGTACGAAGTGATTCCAAGATTAGCAAGTAGTACCGGCCGTCATTTTATGTCGATCGTTAAAAGTTTTAGATCGAGCTTGTCAATCGGTCTCTAAGCCATCGAGAAGGCTCATCAATATCGCCGAATCTACACGACAACATGCATTGAAACACCTGGCGAAAGACGGGGTGCTTCCAGGCATAGATGACGGGATTGACACAGCAGTTAAGGGACAGGACGACGAAACAGTAGACGACCACGATCGAAGGCAGGTTCGATTCGAAGAGAGTCGGTGTTATCGGCAACATGCACACGAAGAAGCACACCACTACAAAAAGCATGTTCTTAGTTATCTTTGTCTCCGTTTGGTTTTTATCGTTTCTCGCGTTGTGTTTGCCACTGTCGTCTGATGTTTTGGACCCGCTAATGGCCGAGGCTTTGTTTTTGCCCGCAGCTGCGCCTGATTTGATTTGTCGAATGTGTTTTCGAACGTGCGTGTAGATTCGGAGATAAAAGTATACGATGGCTGCCATCAGGATTATCATAGAGACACCGGACATGACATTAAAGGCAACTCCATCGACCACCGAACACACATCGTGCTTTAGTCCGAACGACACCCAGCCAGCGGTAGCAAAGATGGCGACGTTTACGAGCGGGAACGATACCGCGCCTAAAATCATAATCGCGATTTTTCGTTTCACGAACACGTTGCGGTATCTGTCCGAAGGTTTCGTGATGAGTACGTATCGATTATACGCTATCAGATTCAGCATGATGATACTGGAGCCGATAAAGATGAAAGAAAGCGCGCCGATTATGGCGCAGGTGACGCCAAACGCCGGGTTCCTGGTCGCTCCCAGAAGCGCCGCCGCCTGGAACGGCAGGATCAGCGCGCCGAGTAAGTCGACGCAGCTTAGAGTCACAACGAAGATATTGGTGGTGGTCTGCAGCCGACGCGATAGATGGACCGCCGTGATTACGAGGATGTTCCCCAAAACGCCTATCAAGAAGACTAAGATTAGAATGCAGGCCGCGAGGATGTGGAATGGGTCAGTCCCACCACCCGGTTCGGGAGATGTGCTCGTGGTGGTGAGGTTGGATGTTGACGTAGCTGGATGAGGAGGATGCGGATAGGTCGATGAGGTCTCGAACGTTCCGTCATCCATGACGTTCGATTGACTAAGTTCAGAGAGCTGTATAAAAATACAGAAATTGAAAGATGGTAAATAAACACAACATTTCAATGCTTGAATTATTGTTTTGGACGGTATTCATAATCCGTGAGTAACGTCACTCGTCACTCAATACCTTCATGTATCGCCAAATTACCTTACAAAAATTACTATATACGTCCACATATTATCTACTGTGGTGGTGGCTTTGGTGTAGCTGCGTTATAAGCAAACCATGGTCTGTGGGAACGCGCGAAGCAGTCATGGCACAAGGATGGTAAGGGGGGGGGCAAAATATTAGTATACTTACAGTGTAATCCCTATAAAAGGTATAAAAAAAGGTAAAGGTGAGGGTTTATCGTCTTGTACCACTGTAGAACCGTGCTCACACGACGTCACACATTACCCCCTGATCATTGGACCCATATCAAGCCTGCACATTATTGTGCGCCATCTCCACTCAATGGGGAGTATTCCTAGCCCGGCTGCCCGTTAGGCGCTCAGGAGCTAATTCATTCACAACTGGCTTTTCTCAGTCCTCTCAGGTATCCATTTATACTCCTGGGTGGGAAGAGCAGCCAAAGCAGATTAAAAATGGTCTTGCTGAAGGACATTAATGCCGGCGGCGACTCGAACTCCATACCTCTAGATTGTCAGGCACGCGCCTTACCAATCTCCGCCACAGCACCTCTAAAAAGGGTCAGGAGATGAGTTTACACTTCATGATGGGGGGGGGGGGCAAGGGCGCAGGCTGGGGGGGGGGGGGTGCACTGGATGCACGTGTACCCCCCCCGCCAGAGCCATAGGAGTTCCACCCTAATAGCAAAAAAGAATTTGCACCACTTTTTTTTGCTTTCAAACGCTGATTTTCTCAACTTTAGTTTCACCTCCCTTAAGATGTGCACCCTCCCTGTTCCACTCCCCGAGATGGCACCTCCCCATGCCCAAACCAGCCTACGTCCTTGGGGGGGGGGGGGCCACATGTAGGGATCCAGTGTGAAGCCACCAGAAGGAAGCTCTGAGTGTGGTAAAACTTTAGTGAACGACATTTCGTCCAGCGGCAGTTCTCGGAAGAAAAACGGCGCGTTTCTACAGAAAACTGGTAAACGGTATTACCCGCTTAAGTATCCAGAATTCCGGAAAACCTTTCTGTAGAAACAGACGCGATACGGTTTATCGATGAACCGTATCTGACCAAATACGGTTTATCATAACCACCTTCCAGAGGTGGTTTTTGCCGTGTTAATCCGTTTAACTTTTCTGTAGAACCACACAGCGAAACCGTATATCATGTCTGGCGGAAGTAGGGGTCACCGGTGCGTGTGAAAATACGTGCCTGTGCTGTGACTGCATATTTCGGACCAGTTCATATACCACAATGCATTGCGAGGTCATAGGTTTGAATTTCCTGACTTCCGATTGACGCGGTATTTGCGACACGGAATGAGAGCTAATCGGAATATTCGCTCTGTAGAAACAGGTTGGTTTAACGGCGATACAGTTTTTTGATTCCGGAAAAGATAAACCGTTTTCCACTATTTTTCTGTAGAAACACGCCGATTGAGTTAGGATCGGAGATGCCATTGGGTTTCTCCTTCAGAATAAGGCTACTTCGTTAGTCTCATCTGGTCGAAGTTAACATTACATTTACACTTGTTATAAAAAAAGCTCGACACGAAAAGAGTTAATCTTCGAATCAAGTAATTGATTTTTCAGACAATCAATCCACCAGCCCACGAATATATCAATTAATTACCATCCAATAATGACATGTAATAAAACTGTGGGGGTGTGGTTGGTACTGCCACGTTCACAGTTTGGCCTTGAGGACAATTATCGTGATGAAAAGATGACTTTTATGGGTAAAAGTTCACTGGAAAGAAGATTAAGGCACAGTGGTGAGCGCATCCTCTCAAAATGTGCCTAGATACCACTTAATGGTTAGTAAAATGTCAGAGGTTATATATTTCAAATACAACATTGGTATATTACTAAGTGCTTTTGATTGATTGATTATTTTTTTTCATTTCCATTGTAAATATAAACAAATAAAACATAGAAACATAAAACTAAATACAGACATAATTACATAGCGGTACATGTAAGTCATTTACATGTACACATAATATCAACACACTCTTAACACGCTTTTAGACATAGATGCTGCATACACTGCAAAAAGTGCGGTGTTTTCTAACACCGCTCCAACTTCAATAGAGGACCACACCGAGAGGTGTTGAAACTACACTGTGATGGTGTAGAAAAGTAATCACTTGGCACTTTTCGGTGTTCATTTGACACTATAGCTGGTGATGTTTGCGACGCTGCGCTGGTGTTAATCCAATAATGATACTGCATGGTGTTGATTTGAAACCGCAGGTATTAATTGCAATGGTATACTACCGGCCCGGTATAGTTTCAACACCTGTTGGTGTGGTCCTCTATTGAAGTTGAAGCGGTGTTACTTTGGTGTAAATTTTTCCATAATTTTTTTTCCAACATCAAGTAGTTTAGCGGGAAGTTCTTATTCTTCTTGTTGAAGTTAAACGACAACAAGAATTAACAGGAACTAATTAACCCCCTAAAACAACGTTTTAGATTTTGAAGTGACACCCATGGGTGTAAATGTAACACTATAAATGAACACTGGAAATTTAACACCTGCTTGGTGTTGCATATTTAACACCCGGCTTTTTGCAGTGCGCTACTAGACATAGATGCTGCATACGATTTATATAGATCGTCAAAGATTCCTTGACATTTAGGCCTACTCCAGTGACAATTGCTCCGACGAACATTTCATACACTAACCCTAACCCCAAACCTAATCCTAACCCCGGGGGCCAGTGTCATTGCAAGGTGTACACCATGCGCGTGTATGGACTTCCAAAATGGACCCTAAAGAAGTAATTGAAAGTCGATCTCAGAATACCCTAAACAAGTATTCAAGTTTGAAAAGAATACCCTAAACAATTATTCAAGTTTGAAAAGATACCCTTTTGAAGTAAACCCTCTGTTAAAAGTATACCCTCTTCCCCCGAATTTGGCGATTTTGATACCCTTTTCGATGTACGCGAGTACATCGTGCGACCGTGAAAAACAAGCCTTTTTACACGTTTTTTCACACGCGCATGGTGTACACGTTGTAATGGCACTGCCCCCCCCCCCGGATCCTAACCCTAATCCAATCCCTAACCGCGTACCATTCTGAACTGAAAACCGAATGGCATTCCTAACCCTAACTCTTTGTTTTGGGTGTTGTTTTTTTTTTTAAATATTGTTACCGGAGCAACTGTCGCCGGAGCAAATTTCTGTTCATCTCGTAAATGCACCCCTGATCAATAATTCTACATTATATGAACAATGGTTTACTTGTAAAAGGGTCTCCTGAATAACTTCGAAAGCGATGTTCCCAGCACTACTGCGAAATGCACAATAAAGCTAGATCAAATCGTGTGTAATGGAGAAATAGTGATAAACGTCCTTCGAATGTGTGTGTAAAATGTTGGGAACTTTGATATATTTTTATAGACTCTGAATAATTGATATAAACAAATTGAATGAATTGAACGGATTGATATTTCATCCATTCATTTTGCAAGCACGTTCGACGCTTAGCCTAACTAATGGATATCGTCCATTTCTGACGTAAGAGATCTATACTGCCCCCCCCCCCCCACTGACAAAGGGCATAACTGACATTTTTTTTTTCAAAATTGAGTTATATAGTGTACGGGACTCAGTACATCATGTTTAACATGAAGAACAATAAAAAAAATAATTAGAAGTGTCCCTTATAATTCGACTGTTAAAAGGACACTGAATAGGGCTTTGCGTGTTGAACAAAATATATTTTGCTCAATATCTCCAAAACACCAAAATGTCAATTATGCCCTTTTGTCATGGGGGGGGGGGGCAGTATAGTGACTTGTCATGTCGCAAAAATTTGACTGGTTCAAAAACGATAATGAATAATAGAAGTACACTTGAAATATAATGCTATAGTATTTGGAAATAATATTGGACTCATCTGTTTCTAATTTAAATGACTGCTGATTAGGGTACCGTAATTATAGTGACGTAAATCAGGTACGGACACACACACACGCACGCGTACGCACACGCACACACGTACACACACACACACACACACACACACACACACACACACACACACACACACACACACACACACACACACACACACACACACACACATACACACATACGCACACGCACACACACACTCACGCACCACACACACACACACACACACACACACACAACACACACACACACACACACACACATAACACATACACACATACACACATAACACATACACACATACACATACACACATACACATACACATACACACACACATAACACACCCCAATGCACAAACACATACTGGCGCACACATATTGCCCTGTTTGGGTGATAAAATCTTATTTCATTTGGTGGATTTTTTTTTAATTTGTGCGTAATCTCGTCGCTAGGAAGCCAGATTTCTTCTATCAAAATATCAGATTTCAATCTTAAAAGACAGAGCTTCTGTAATTCAAGGTAATACGAGGGTTTTTCCATGTTAAAGATTGTGTCAGGGATGTGCAAGTCCATTACTTCCCTTCATTATCGATACCAAACGGTAGTTTTGTACTTACAAATGGTGTGTTGAAAGTTTGAGATCCATACGTCATAAATTTGTTGTTTTATGAGAAAAACTAATAACGACATGTTACCAGAATGTTGTTCTTTCCGTGAGTTTAAATTTTGCTCAAACTGCGAATCTCGGTTATGTCTACCGTCGCAAGACCAGCGAGCGCACTGATTGGTTAAACGGCTAAACTCCACGTGACCTTCGGCTAACGGCTGAACGGACAATTTTGGAACGGCCCGTGCACGTCGACGTCACAGATTTTTTTGAAAAGGCTTCAGAGTCATTTGAAAAAGGATGAAGTTTAACCGTCCAGACTTTCACCAAAACTCAATATTTTTCCCCAAGTCTCTATGAGATGTGTTTATTTATAGTAATCTTCACATTGGATACGATTTCAGCTGATTTCATTCATTTAGATGTTTTTTGACGTGCAAATCAATGACACAATCTTTAAATTCTAGGCAATCACTGACCCCCAGATTTCACAAACATGCCCTTCACCAATAGCCTAAGGGCATGGGTTATCTTTTCCTGGTCTGCGGGGATGTTTGCAAATGAGATCCACTGCCTTTAATACCACTGAACAGTGATTCACACAGCAGACACTGGATATTATAGGGTTGCATATTACGCCGTTCCCCGCGCGCTCCATTTGTAATACATGTGTTTGTACGGCTTGCCGAATCGCACTACTGGAAAATAAGTGACTCATTGACGTGGATTTCGTGAGGCACGGTGTTTGGGAACGGGATCCAAAATGAAAAATCGGGCTTGCAGAACGAGCGATAAAACCAGATTTCAACTGTGTACGGGTTGGTCAATGAAAAAGATATGCTTAGGAACGGCTGGCAAGGCATGAAAAGGGGGTCTTGATGGCCGCACTTACCTATACCGCTATTATACGTGAGTGACCCCCCCCCCCCGGTCACAATAGTATTTTCTAATTAGGGGATAACCCTCCTGGTTATACAACAAAGAAATGAGAAAAAAAAAATCTCATAAACGTCATCTAATACCTCCTCCTTCATAGTATGGATATGAAGTTCTTGAAGGCCTCTCTTTACTGTAACAATGTTTATCTTAATCCCTCATTTAAGTGATATGATAAGAAAATACATGCTTCGGTTGTTAAATGATTTAATGATTGAGAAATGACACTTTTGTAACCAGCTTCCTTTTGTCAAAGTAGGGCAGCAGCAATCATTTGACGAAATTCGCAATAAATGGCTTTGTAGAAAATTGGGCCGGAATGAATACAGGTCCAGGATGGACATCCGCGTTGCTATCATCTCAGCCCATCCTCGTCCTTGCTGAGAGCGCTCCCTGTTTGCAAAGTCAACAGCACTTGTAATTCTCTGGGAGATGTAGGCAGGGATGATATAAATGTATTGTGCGGTAATTGTGTTTGTGTGTAGTGTATAACATGCAATCTTGATTAATTTGGCAGATCATATCCGATCAAACCTCTTGTATGGTCGCTATAGTAACCACTGTCAATGATACTTAATTAGTCTCCCGAGAATTAGCGTGATAGACCGATAATGAGTACATGAACATGGTGACACTGTTTCAAATGGGTTACAAACACAAAACCCCTTCCAAATCGTGACTCGAAACAGCCATCACTGACTACCTGACTTCTACTGAAATGCTTCAATGAGTTGGTTCTTTGAAAGAGAAAAGTCAATCTCGTTATTCCTCAAACTAAGAAAATAAAGACACTTGACTATTTAAGGGGAATTCCAGGCCCGTAACAAGTTACTTTAAAGGCCCACTGTCAAGGATCAACTCAACCGCTGAGAGGATGATAACTAGTCTTTAGATACAGGCAAAAATTCACAAATATGGACTGTTGCAGTGCCCGATAGTCTGCAGATCATGCAGATATGGGGAAAACAAAATAATGCTCTACTTTACAGCACTACCAGGATTTTTCTCTTGCTTTATGGGTAGCATTAGTGCCCCAATTTTAAAATTAGGGTCAAAAGGGTGCGTTTTTCCATTCTGTCATGACAGTGGGCCTTTATATAGAAACAGAAAAAATCAGGGAAACACATCGGTGAAAATTTTGAAAAAAAATTCCGACAAAAAAGAATCATAGTATTAATACTCACTCTTTTTCTCCCCAGTTCGCAAGGAGTCACATTGGGGATCACTTAATTTCCAGCGAAAATCAATCCCGGTTTTAAATAGAATATAGTAGCTAAATTCACTCTTTTGATGAGAATTTCTTCTACCCCGACAGGGGGAATTCCACTGTTACGTGAGTCAAAACCAGTCATTCTCAAACATTGTTAAATCCCACTCGTTTACTAGACCTGAGGCCAGTTTCATAAAGCTGTTTGTAAGTTACGCGTGACATTACGAATGACTTAAAATATTGCAAGCCAAATGCGATTGTCAACTTACGGCTCTTACAATTTATTCTTCATGACAAATCTACTGTTTTTCGCATTTGCATATGGAAATCAGCTAGTGTATAACTGATTTAGTGACTGGATTTGCTTCCAGCGGGGAGTCTGATGAATTACGATGAGGTCACTTGACAGAAAAAGATGTAATCTTGACAATCATGTGAATAATTCCAGGAAACAACTGGTTAATGTGTGTCAGAGTTGTGATATTACAATTGTAAATGGGCGATTTGGCGAAGATAAAAATATTGGTAGCTTAACCTGCCACAGTAATGGAGGTTGCAGTACAGTTCATTATGCTTTGGTGTCTGATGATCTATATTTGACAACATTTGTAATTTTAGGGTTGATACTTTTGATAGTTGTTTATCTGATGTTCATTGTCCAATTGTTCTGCTATTATAGCTAGTAAGCTGCCACAGAAGAACACGAACTATGTCGCAGAGCATAAGTACTGTATATGTACTCATTTATCATGATTATGCAATGCCATCTTGTGTATACGTGCACCAATATTAAACAAATGTATATTTGGAAACTGAAATATGTTGACAATGCATGTGTGTATAAACACAGGAATGTGCGCGGTATAGTCACAAGCTGGGAAAAACTGCTAACCACTCTCGAACATTAACTAAGACGTTTTTTATATTTTATTTTCTATATCAGGTTCCTTATCGGTACGCCAGACACCTTGCAATGACGATGCATCTATAGTTTTGACTTTACTGTTTTGTTTTTCTTTCTTTCTCTTTTAATTAGTTTATTATACTTTTCACTGCACATCCTTCTGTTTCGCTTTGTGCCTTATCCGTCCTCCTAGATTCAATTTACACATTGATATACTTTATATGAATTTAAAATAAAATTCAACCAGTTAATTTTAATTACGTAAGGGGGTCTACAAGTTGTACAAGCATAACTTCTTAGTAGGCCTCCTCGTATTTCAATTTATAATACCTGGTGGTGAATATGTATTATCATTTATATGAATATACACTATGTGGACGTTCAAGTATGTTTTACTTTATGTCATTTCTGATTATATCTTGTAATAAATGTATGCTCATGTATTTTGTTGTTGAAATACGAAATAAATCAAATCAAAAAATTCTGGTTTTATTATTGGTCATTGTAGTCAGTGAATTCATGCAACTTGTTGATAACTCATTTGATGACATTTCTAAGAGTATCGAAAATCTACAAGAAAATGTTTAGAAAGAAAATATAGATACTTTTTGTTCTATCTTACGTTCGGTATTTGTCGATGCTGGAAAAGAAACTGGTGTATGCAAATGGAAGCGTGGTTCCAAAATTTGAAGTTAAACAGACTCATACTAACAAACCGTGGTTTGATCATGAATGTAGTAATGAAAGGAGGAAATATTTGAAATTGAAAAACAAGGTGAAGAATAATAGGAATGTCTTGTTTGATTCTGAAGTTTCTAATTAATTTATTGAGGCTGGCAAAAGGTACAAAAAGTTAGTGTGGCATAAAAGGAGATCATATTTCAAGCAATTTAATGACTCTTTATACTTACTTTGAGAACGTTTAATCCATCTGAGAATTGGTCACTATTAAAAAGGGGTGAAAAGTAATTCTTGTGATATTGAAGTATCGACTAGTGATTCCGCAGATCATTTTAAGAGGCTTGGTAACAGACAATTTGACTATAATGTGGTAGTACCTGATTTGCCGTTTGAAACTATTGCAATTTTGGATACACCAATCTGCATTGATGAGGTTTCGTCAATGATTAATAAGTTGAGGCATGGTAAAGCCTGTGGTATTGATTTGATAAGGAATGAATTTTAAAACATTGCCCAGAGAGTGCACCTAAAATAATAGTTCGTTTCTTTAACATAATTTTAGATAGTGGGATAGTTGGGGATGCATTTGGGAATGAATATTGTCAAAAGTGGCAACTGACTGTTAATACTAATAAGACAAAATTGTGATTTTTTTTAGAGGTAAAGTGAGGAAAGTAACAAAATTTACTTTTACAAATGGTGTTTTGGAATTAGTAGTCTATGACTTCATATATTTAGGGGTGAGATTTAATTACAATGGTAATTTTAAGTTGACAATTGCCAAGCAGGTAACGCAGGCGAGAAGGGCAATGTATGATCTGCTGGTATATACCTATTGATATACCCAGTGTGAGTTGTTTGATCGAATGATTTTACCAATTTTATTATATGGGTGGGAAGTATGGGGATACGAAAATGTAAATCAAATCGATGTATTTCATGGAAAGTTCTTGAGAACAATTCTGCGTGTAAATAAGTGTACATGCACCTGATAGCATGGTCGGTGGTGAGACTGGACGAGGCGTAGTACTGAATCACATCAAATGTAGGATGATTGGATTTTGGATTAGAATTGTTAATGGGGAACAACTCAAATATTCTTTTTTACAGTATGCATATGGATGAGGACGTAACTTTTTCATCACCATGACTGTATTTCATGAAAAACGTAATAAATAGCGCGGGTAGTAGTAGTTCGTAGACCGTGTTCTATACAGTTTAATAAGTTATTTAATGCCCCAAAACCTTGCCTTTTGAAAAAAAAAGTTGTGCAATTTGTAAAAGTAATTCTGCTTCATTTTGTACACCTACACAAGCAGAAAGTGATTTCAGAAAAAAAATGCCCGTATAGTAACCCGTAGTGGCAGGGTAGTTAAAAACCCTGCACGTTTGATTATGTAAATGTATTCATGTATTATTTTATATCTTATTTTATGTGTATGATATCTTTGTTTTGTATTATTTGTAAATATCATGTATACTCTCATACCCCGAGAGGGGGTCAGTAGAGTAATAAAATCTTATGTTATTTATCTATCTGTTCAAATATACAAACAAAGATCATCATTCTTACTCCAAAGAACTATTTAACAAGTATTTTAATTCAAATTGTATTTTTTTTGGGCACAATCTCATTGACATTTATCATACTTTCTTAAAATGACATGAATAACTATGTCTTTTGGCATTTTACTTTGCACTTCATACTCGATTCGTTCGTAAAGTCATGCGTACCTTTATGAACAGCTTTATGATACGTGCAGGTCTCTGGACCGCAAAGAGATCTAAAGGCTCGTTTACACTATGTTCCCGGTGGCCACGGCAGCCCAGTTTTCCCGAAACGTAGTTAACCGTGGGATTTTGGCCATGTTTTACTCCGTATTCAAGTTTTATTACGTCTTGCTAAGTTTTCTTACGATCTATCGCGGTATCCGTGACGAGCCTTGGGAAGAAATATGCTGCCGAGTCCTGGAGGCTCAAAGGCTCACTACGTTCGGCCTGCGGTCTACCACGGATGCCCGTACGTTCCCTTTCGACCTGTCACCTTCTGTTGGGGTCACTTACGTTTTCCACGTTCTGATCAAGGTCTGACACGTCTTTAACGCTCTCTAACGCTTCTACGGATGGAACGTGAACGTTGGGTAGCATTGGAGCACGTTTGTGCCCACGGTAAAGAAAGCTTCCCGAGCGTGTGTATTAAAGAAATGGTACAAGTGAAAAATTATAATTTTGTTATATACGACCTTGTTATGTTTGGTATTTTGACAAAGCTAAAAGACCATATATTTAAATAAATTTATTTCATTTCTTGTGGTTTTCTCTAACCTGAGAGTTTTGTCTAACGCGTATGTAAATTTTTAGAAAGAAACCAATAAATAGCGTGCAATCATGAAATGGTTCAGTCATCATCACAAACATATTTCAAGCATTTAGAAATTATACTATTCTATATAATTTACATTGAAAAAAGGAAAATTTGCATTAACAAAGGACACGAAATTGAAATACATGCACATGGTTCAACATGAAAACAGTGTTAATGTTCATTTAATGGTACGTGGCCCTACAAGAAAGGCCTTAGTTGTCGATGGCCTTTCAACATTAGTATAGCATCAAGAGTGAATGTTTATGTGAGTTCACTCAGTTTTTTTTCTTACTTTACTACGATGTTAGGCCTAAATTGTTTTGATTACTATTTTTTTTCATTACGATTAACACATTCTATTTAAAATGTCAAACGCTGATTTTAATTATTAATTAAAAAAGTGGCACAAACGCGATTTTGAATGACTGAAAAAAAGTTTCATAACACTTGATTAATGAATGTAAATTAGATGAAATAAAGTGAATGAGAAAGACTAATTATTTTTCGTTAATGTGATACCATATACCACAAACTCTGAGAAAATAATTTTAGTACCCAAAAATATTGTTTTTTCCAGATTGTCCCATTCTTGACATAATGTTTAGCAAAATATATAGGGGGCGTACTCTGCCACATAATTGAAATTGGCACCCTCCTGTCAAACGTGTTAGAGGTGTGTTTCGAGCTTCAGGGAGATCC
>JZLH01S0173199.1:328-19168 GCA_001188425.1 Eucidaris tribuloides | reverse complement strand
AATTCTTATGTCATGCTTTTTGTTTTTAAAAAACAATTACATTTACTACCATGAAAATGGACTCAAAGATGGAATATGTGCGTGCAATATGAAATTTTGGTAGCACCAATATCCATAGTTTTAGTTCAATAATGCGAGTAAACATTAATGATAAGTAATGTATCAAATGAAAGAGAGGAGAGAGCCTCTACAATATACCTACAGTGTAATTCATGAAGAGATATTTCATTATGAATAGAATATTTTTGCTATGAAATCCTGGGGGTTTTCTTTTTTGGGGAACACACTGTATAAACTACTTTGTTGACATTCTATAGTTACTAATACTTACATGTTACAGTGTATGTATCATTTCACTGAATTTTTTACTGGGGGGGGGGCGAATAGGAAGTTTTGGTGTGATTGGAAATTACATGCAAATGTTTTTCAGTTATGGGTTCAATATGTTGACTGACTGTTTATGCCAGTCAACTGGTTGATGAGATACTGAGAAAAACATCTTTACTTCCAGAGGACTTTGTGATTTACGCGAACTTCCACACAACTTCAAGTACAAGGCTTCTTATAAGCCCAAGTTTAGTTGGGGATTTTTTGTTATTTGGAAGGCTTTGGCTGCCAAGCGTCATATCAACCATAACAGATTCTGAAATTTTTCGTTTTTCTTAATTAATTAATGAAAAATTTGCGGGGGGGGGTGGGGGGGGGTTGCCGGGCGGCGGGAACCCAAGATTTTTTCAGGTACGCCAGCGTTTATTGACTATATTTCTTCATTATAGCATCCAAGAGGGTTAATAGTTTGTCTAAGGTAATCCAAGTTATAACTCATCGAGAAAGAGCGCAGTCGGTTACCTTTCCGATGAGGTATTAATTCTGGGCATAACCTGAAAACACCTTATTACACCCTTTGTGATGCTATAGATGTAAAATATAGTACGAACAATCTCTGGTCTGGGATGCGACCCTCCCGCGCGGGTGGTAGCTCGTGAAAAATCTCTGGGTGGGTTTACCCCCCTCCCCCCCCCCTCCCCGCCCCGTCACGCACTCCTCGATGTCTTAATTGAGATTTTAAAAAATGTTCACTCATGTGTGTGATCACTGACCTTTTGGGGCAATAAGCTTTTCAATAAGACAAAACAGTCCCCAAAACTAAACTTGGCGGCTTTAAATGCGAAACTAAATTTCACTGTTCGAATTATTATTCCTACACCAAAGAGAACATTACTAATACCTCTGAATTTGTGCAAACTTCGCAGATCATTTATTCTGTCTTAAAACATTGTCCATTTTCTATCTTTGTATACAATGTCCTGTGCTTTAACTAATTTACAGACAGCATAATTGGATCACAGAGTTCACAAATTTCGCGTGTGCAAATTTAATTTCACTGGTTTAAATACTACCTCATAGAAATTTGAAAATGTTAAAAAGAATCCAAGTTGGCACATTAAAATGTTTTTTTTCGGCTGTCTTTTGAAGAAAACCTTTGTTTCGTGGGCAATGTCCAATCAACAACTTGCAATTCTTAAACAATTAAAAATGGTCTTGACTTTTCCCTTTGTCAAGAACCAGTTCTAATTGTTGTTTATCCCAAATTGCACTCAATACCTTCGCAAATCGTGTGCGTCAGCAAAAACATTCCAAACAACTTGATCTCGTCATTCTCTTAGAAGATCAGCTGGTACTACTGGTAAACAAAACTAAACAAGGCTAAAATGTTTTTTTTTTTTCGGGTTGAAGTGCACGTGTGATAGTATTTCATTTTCTCCGGAGAGCAGCTTGACCTGGAAACGCCGACAGATACATCAATTAATTATTGTTGACATTGGGCCTTGGTAAGAAATCAATTCGTCGACATCAGGATCAATCATTTCCAAATGTCATGTTTGTTCTTTTGCGACTATCCTGGAAGGGGGAGTGGAGATCCATCTCCTATTTTTATTTTTTTTTAGTTTGTCATACAATACAGGGGTGCATCCACTAGTACGCACCCTATTCTTGAATTTCTGACCCTTATACGTAGTTACTAGACTTTGTATTTTTTCAATTTTTACTAGAGTTATAAGAGTAACACATTGGAATACCGCTAGTACATGGGTGCTTGGCCATCAGAATAATTTCATTTTCTGTGTCTATACAGTGTCTTAGTCTAGTTCAATGGTATTTGTACATACATGTATGATACGGACTTTAAATGTAGAATGTAGTCAATTTATACAACCTAAAATTTATATCAAATGACATGAAACTTCCATAAATTTTAAGTTATAGAAATGGCAGATTGGAGTAGCTCGTAATTTTAGGGCACAATGCTCCCAGCAATCAAGTGAATGTATATTATATTTCAGTTGTGACTAAATGTACATTTCCTCTTCTTGCTACAATTATTACCAGAAAAATTCGGTGATCGGTGACATTTGTTGTGCTAGCTTTCATGTGAGATCAATTTCTATCACGGCCTGGAGATAAACGGTGATATAATTAAATACTAGAAATTAATGTTTGTTTTCTCCTGGAGTACCAAATTTCCAGACAATTCCCTCCCAGCCTTGGATTTACACTCTAAACTAGTGGTAAATACTGGAATACATGTTGGTATCAACTTCATTTGGTTTTGAGACATTTTCTTTATTCTCCAATCATGTCATGCCCTTTAACTCTTCTTGCACCGCTGAATTCAATCCTGAGGGGATTATAATGTACGATTGTTATTTGATATTTTCTTATAAATCTTGGTTTCGCTTATTCCCCATTGATATTAGTTATTATTCTGTAGATGTTGCCTTAAAATTATTGGCCTTTTGCTAGCTTTTTTAATGCAAACATACCGGAAAACTAATTATTACGACTCGTTTTTAATTTTACTTGTATGAAAGTGCAAAAAATTGCAACATTACGCATGAAGGGTTATATTGAAAATAGAATCAAAAGGCTATTTCAAACAATACCTCTAATTAGTGAGATGAGACACCTGCCTATAATGGATCCAAATCCAACTATCAAGATCAGAAAAAACTCTGAATATTTGATAAACCCTACATGTACAGACACTTGTTTTTTTAGGACACTTTTCATCATAATTTTTTTCCTTTTTCTTTTTTTTAAGTTTGACTGTATACCAGTGTTGCATCAATTAATTATTATAACATTTGTTTAGTAGGATATTGTTTCTGTGTGGCCGTTTATTTTTTTTTTTTGGTATGTGTGTGTGTGCTGTGGGGGGGGGCGGGGGAGGGGCCCTGGTGTTAATTATAATTACCTCGTTACAATCAAAATTAGGTAACAGAAAGATATCTTAAAGTAGAGTCATGTTAAGCTTCGCCAAAGATAGCTTTCAAATAAAAGCTGAAATATTGCTTACCCCATCACTAATTTAAATCAGTTATCTGTCTTGTATGTACTTTCTTTTTATAGCGCTGTGGTTATGTTTACTTTTATGTATTTATTGTTATTTGTTTTCTCACTGTTATATCATTTTCTGTGATATATTACTCTATCTGTTGTTTTTATCGAAAATTACATACATTGTGGAAAAAAATTCTAATCAATTACATTAAATGGGACTAGTGAGTGTGTGTGTGTTCTTGTGTGTGTTTTTGTGTGGAAAAAAAGGGAAATTCGTTAAGATATTCAAAATCAGATGTGCTCGTGTGTGTGTGTGTGTGTGTGTGTGTGGTACATGTGTGTGTTGTGTATGTGCTGTGTACAATATGGTGTGTATGTGGTGTATAATGTGTGTATGTGTGTGTGTGTATGTGTATATATTTGTATGAGTATGTGCACTTTGTTGAGAAGAGAGTTTGTGTGATGGTGTTTTTAGTGTGAAAAACAGAAAATTGACTTTGTTTTTTGTTTTTCTTTCTACGGATGAGGACAAAGCGTTGATACTGGCCGGTGATCTGACAGTGGCTTTTACACAATGTGTGATTATGTGTTTTAACGGGTGTACAACTCCACTATGAGGCTGCTGTTCAATTCATCTTTAACTACGCTCACTTTCTCCCAATATGAAACGAGAATGTTCAAACTGAAAGCACTCGTAATCGGACAACTTTTCTGCGTAACTACACTTCTACAAGATAGTAGATCCAATCTGAGACGATTTTGACTCTAAGTCTTCCCGCGAGCAGGATATATTCCGTTCCGCTGAGCAAATGGATATGATTGCCTATATGTACTTACAACGAGTGCCCAACATTTTCATCTTAAATTGGATGGGGGATAGATTGCCACTTAAGATGGCAAGTCACCTTAGCGAACGGTGTAGGTTTTCACAGCCAAGTGATGCTACAATCCGCCCTCCACCCACTTCCTGGGGCCCTCCCCAAGCCCACCCTCTCATTACTTAGGAGTTAATGTAATTATCATGCCATGATTCTACAGTTATGTATCAGACAGGATAATCATTTTAGAGATGACCCCATCGTGGTCGTCGGTCAAACGACCTTCAGGAGATCATCGTTTTCTCGCTTTGAATGACTAGGTGCATGACATAATGGACGTCTTTCGGAGGTGTACGTGACAACCTACCCATGTTATCTGTTTCTCGCTTTGAAAACCGGCTAACACTTAATTAAGTTTATTCATTTTAACTTGGATAGTATAAACAGTACATGTATTCTCCTTAAGTTCATACTGTACTGTAAATGTACATGTAAAGTGATTGTTTTTTCTCAAAAGTAATACTCGTCTATGCTCACAAAAGCACACATTAAAGACAAGTTAGTTCAGCCGTAGTTTTTGTTATTTTTGAAGGCTTTATGTCCAAAAGGTCATATCACACTATAAACAGATTCTGAATGTCTTTAGTTATTTTTTTATTATTGAAAAATCTTGCTGGGGTCCCACCCCCCCCCTGTGGATTTTCAATAATTAATGATAAAAAGAAGAACATTAGCCAGTCTGTTAATTGGTGTGAATATGACCTTTGGCAAAAGCTTTCAAATTAACAAAACTAAGCCAAAAACTACATTGTGCTTGAAGACTTCTTATCAAACAAGCTTTTTTCAAAAATTCTACGGCTTGGAGCAGGATCATTACAGTGTACTGGTGATTATACAGAGACAGTTGTAATACATTTTGATAAAAATGTTGCTCCAATATAACTATTGATATCAACAAAGAAACGAAAACATAAGGTATAGCGAGTATCAGTCATGCAATATTTTCTCGAATTAGGCCCCTTTCCATGTAAAAACAGTTGACCACGCCAACACAACTGTATGTTTTTTTTTTTGTTTCAAGAGGAGGAGACGTACAAAGAAGCTTGGTGTTTGTGACAACGGGGCATAATTCATGTTGGTGGATCACTTATGCTAAATCAAAGCATTGTCAACAAATTGGCAATACACCTATTTTACAAATGGAATGAATTAAATACAGTGTATTGGGTTACATGTATGGCAATTACATGTGTATAATACAGTTATGGTATTTTGTATCAATATATAGCAGGGCTCGACACTAGCACTTGCCGCTTGCGGTCGGCAAGTAAACTTTTCATGTCGGGCAAAGTAAAAACCTCAAAATGTATATAATTTACGTTGCCATTGGCAATGTAAAATTTTGATCATCGAAATGGGCAAACATGTTAAAAAATCTTACCCAAAAAACAAACAAATATGTTGAGAACTTTTGAGTTCAATTAACTTTTACTAAAGTTCATCATTGTATTTTGTTCTTTGTACTTCATTTATGAGTCTTTAATTTATTAAACTCATACCTTTGGCAACCCCCAGATTAAAAATAACAAATGGCCAATGCTATAAAAGGCCTTATGCTCAAATTAGTGGGTAGTAATTTTTAAATGTTTTGATTATTGTTGCATTTTCGCGGCAAGTGAATTTTTCTATTTGGGAAGTAAATATCTAAAAGTGGATAATTTCACTTGCCAAAGGGCAAAGATAGAAAAATTTGTTAGTGGTGGTAGCCTGGATATTACATGTCTGTGACTGTGAATATACTGACATGTTTGTATCTTCTCTCGACATTTGATTAAAATTTGTGACACAAAACATCTATTTGAATCACGTAACAAAACTTCTTACGCAATTGACGATTACACTTTACTTTCTACATGTATTCACTCTCGAATATTCCCAATATTACAATAATATATAGCACTCTTTGGTCAGAAAGTTGTGAGGTGGTAATCCATGTTATTTATCTTTGTAAAAGGTGACATCATGAATCTTTTGTTTTTTATGACTTGGTGGGTTTTACAGGTATTATATTGTTGAGATTCCATGGATTTTGTAGTTGATATTTCAATTATATCCACTTTATCAACAGCAAATTAGTCAAATAAGAACCTTATTCATATTGTGATATTTGGTTTTAGGAATGTCCAACAAAGAGTGAAATTTCAATGTCTTAGCTGGGGCATTGTACGTCTCTATGTTATTTTTTTTTTCAATTGCTGGGAAAGCAATGACGCAGAATTGATTTGACTCGTCATGGCATCACTCTTTCGATTCTTTCAACTCAAGAATTAACCAAACCGTTTGAACCCTGGTATAAAAATGGCAATGATGAAATGACGTTGCATCCATATTTTATTGTTGCTGATCACATATACAGTGTAGCCAGGAGACAACATAAAAGTCGCATAACACTAGTGCTACATGTACAGTGTACTTACGAGCAGGGTCACGACTAACTTTTTTTTTTTAGGTGGCCGGTTTGGGCACGTAAAGTCCTTAAAATTCAATTTTTGGTGGGGCGAAATTGAAATTGGTGGGGTCCCAAAAAACAGAAAACAACATGAAAAATTTGTACATTTACTTTGCACATGAGTATTTTACTAGAAAATAGGCTCTCAGGACCTAAAAATGTTGTGCCAGATGTGCAGGAATCTTTTTTGATTCTCGCCAAAGGATTCCCTTGAGATCCTAGATTCTCGCAAATAATTCTATGACTGGGAATGATCTTGGAGTTCCTAGCAAGTTTTGTGAGAATCTTTTTTTTCTTGCATGGTGTACAGTGTAATAAATAATATAAAACAAACACACTGAATGTCATAGTTTCATCATTTGAAAGTTTTGCTTGCCACGAAAATAATACTTCTACATGTTGTTGTGTTGATGTATGTTTACGCAATCATTCACTTGTATTTGTGTTCAATATCAATGTTTGATTTGTATAAACTCATATCGTTAAGCATTCAGCAAGACAGTAGGCGTATTCTATGCACATGGAGCAATAAAAATTTCACAAGGGTACCCAAATATGTATCCCTCATATTGTGAATGCACACAATTTTTTTTATTATAAAACCTAATGAAAAATGTTGAAAATAAGTTGAAAATAACAAAATAATGTAACATTCAGTGTTTAATTTCATTCCCCAAATTGCATAAATATTACCATGGATTTTATTTCCAAATCTTTTGAGTTGATTTCTGACAATGAAACACTCCTCTAAAACTTGAAAATTTTAATTTAACAAAAGTACTTCATTAAAAGGAACGACAGAGAAACAGACTAGCTAAGCACAGACCGCCAGGGCAAGCCAGTGAACAGCGACACCGTTATCTGGCATTCTCGGGCGCATTCAAGTGCTGATTTCAGTGGCTAGGGTAGCCTTGTTGAGGTTGTTTCCAGCTGTGCAAATGTCGGCCACTTTGTTGACCCACGCCCCTCCCCCAAAAAATCAGGTAGAATTTCGCAGAAACATTAAGTTTCTTACATTCTGTGACATAATCTGTGGTTTCAATTTATTCACTTTCAAGTGTAGAATTTACCGACCAGAAATGTAAGTTAGAGCTTGAAATACGATTTTTTTACTACACCATTTTAAACTGTGGGATAAGCATCACTGAAGAGCTAACTGGTCTGTGAATTTGCAGCATTATCTTTGCACTTGTAGAACTTGAAAATGTCATATTAAAATTCTGCTCACCTTCTCTGTACTTGCAGTAATTCTTTATTGAATATTTCAATATCTTTTAATTCTTTGCAAGAATTTTTGGTGAGCTTCATTTTCTTTTCTTGATGCAAGTTTCTCTTCCTTGAAATTAGTTGGAGTTGGCACTGGCACTGCCTCGATAAATAATTTGACTTTTGGCTTCGATCCAGAGTGCCGCTTAATTTTGGCGGTCTTTTGGAAATACATTCTAGCAAGAATTCAGATTTTTAGCTAGCCTTTGCCTCTGCAAAAATGCACCATTTATTTCTTTTAGTGATTTGGTATTTTTTAAAGGGAAATTCGAGGCCTTATTAACTGCTGGGCAATAAAGAATATTATTAGCTAGTAAATTGTCGCAGGGTCGCGAATTTTTAGATTAATCATTTTGAAAATCGGCTTCGCTCTCGATAATTTTTCGACGGAGGCGATTTTGTTAGTTCTTTTCTCCGTTTTTGTATATTGAGCAGCGACGCGGGCGCGATCTTTGCTTTGCTGATTTTAATGGAAAATGGACACGCGCAGGTATCCATTATTTTTATCACAAAAATCACATTGACACTTTGAAATTTTTAGTTGCCCGGATCGGGCCACAAACCTCCAATATTTTGGAATTGTCGGTGGCCCGACATTCTCAATTTTGGTGGCCCCGGGCACCGGGCCCGCTAGTGTCGAGCCCTGCTAGCACATGCGAAATGTTCTTGGTGTTTGTTATTTAGATGATAGATACATGTACATGAAGAAATCAGTTTACATCCATGCTACATTTACATCAAATAATCAAAATTAAATTTTTTTTAAGCCAAACATGTACAGTATTTATCTTAAGTTAAGATGGCAACACATTTGCTATGCGGTAACCAAGCCGCCACACATAATCAGCAAATGTATAATCTCTATAGTCATTTTATGTATGATAAATGTACAGAATGCATACAGACACTATCACTTTGTCGTGTGCATACTGCACTGTACATGTTATGACGTGGGACGTGGATTAATTGTTTAACGTGTGTAGTTTAAATAACCCCACTATTACGGAGTACTGTGGCGAGTACCATGGTGTATTAATTACACGGTCAATGGACATGCATGGCAAGGAGGTAATGCATTTGTTGCAATTCTGGTGTTAAATTACTTTACCTGTATTTGCATGGATGTATTGATTTGATGGTCTATTTCATACAGTATGCATACATGTACATGCAACAGAGTAACATTGCCTAAACTATAAAACAAAGGAAGATTGGACTTCATTGTAGGCTGACATTATAGTACATCACATGGAATGATGATCTTATAGTGAGAATGGTAAAAACAATTTTCAACTAGGCCACATCAGTTATACAGTCGTTTCTGAAATATCACTGATTTGCATAATGGTAGGTCACCATTTTTGCCTAGATTTTTATCAAGTTCCCAGAAAGAGAGCTGTGCAGCTCGTTCAAAATTTGGTCATCGTACAAGTGTTTGAAAGATAATAAAATGAATTTTTCACCTATACATTTGCTAACTTGTTTTGGCTATTAGCATGCAAAATTCAATTTGATACAACCAGCCTGGATGTTGTTGTTACTTTATTTGAATTTCGTCAAAATCATGGAAACTGGCCCTCTGTCCAACAATTCGTGCTAGGGCGAACGGTTATGAATTATAGTCAGAGTGAAGATTACAATATGTACACTAAAATTATTCTTATCAAAGCTTACTGGTAGATTTTATGAGGTTCCCGTGCCGTTTATGTGTGTGGTGTGGTCTGTGTGTGTGTGTGTTGTGTAGAGGCATCAACCTGGGGGGGGGGGGTGGCAGTTGGGGGCGATCGCCCCCCAAAGAAAAAATTGGGGGGGGGGGGGGAGGGCAAACATATCAATTGCCCCCCCCCAAAATTTTGACAATTTTAAAAAATTCCTATGTTTTTAAAGGCATTGGAAAACACATAATACATTTAAACATCAAAATTGAAAATAGCCTTTTATTCTGTATCTACATTTGGCGCGCATGAGCGGAGTGCAAAAATTGTGTACTTTTTTCACTTTGCCCCCCCCCCCCCCAATCCGAAACATGGATCGACGCCCTGTGTTGTGTGTGTTTCATGTTTACAAAATATGCCAGTATGTTTCACCAGAAACATGCTGTTTGTCCAGTGTCCATTCTATAGTGAGACTGAAGGACTCTTAGTCTTTTGTACTTTAGTTCTTATTGTGGATTATTGGATTTTAGTCTCAAATAGGAACGGACACAGTCATTCTACAGTATATTTGTCATCCAAACCACTCTACAAAACCCTTTCCTACCTGCTAAATAAATGACACCCTTTCAGGGATTCGTCTAAAGAAGAACAGTTAAACAGGCATATGCAAGATACAACCAGTCAAGGAAGCGCTCCACTATATACTGCAGGAGAACTTGTGGAGCAAGGTTGATTCAAAGACCACTCTTATTGCATCAGATAAGGTCTCAGATCATGAAACAACTTAGAAAGCAAACACCAAAGCAATGTTTTGCCAATGTTCGCCAATCTTAGTGAGATGTATTCATATGTATTTGCCATTTTAAGCTTCCGCTATATAATTTTCGAATCCATCCTTAAAATTATGGCAAGCAGTGGTTTAATTTGGCAAATATGATCTTTTTAACCTTTAACGTTGCCAGATTCGGCCCACCTTTGAACTTGACTAGATGTAAAAGAATCTGTAGTATGCATATCCAGTGATCTTACCTCAAGTATTATTCCAATTATTGCATATGGTTAACATTTAAGTAGAAGTTCATTGATTTAACTTTGACTTGGTTCAAAATTTGAACCATATTCACTTGTTCTGATCTATACAAAGATACTTCAGGTATGAATTTGGTGATCCTACATCAAAGCCTATAAAACTTATTGCATGTCTGTTACACATTAATATATAGTCTACAGTTTTTTTTTTTTTTTTTTTCATGCTACAACATGATGTGCTGGACTTCTAATGATGAATCCCTATCACAGGCTGTCTCGATCTCGCCACATTCATTGCAAGGCCAACGGCAGTGAGACAATACGTAGAAGTGAAACTTGTGTGACGGTACAGTACACATGTCATAAGACGAACTCCTTTTTACTTTCTCAATTGAAAAAAATAATGCCAACAACTGCTTGCATATATAAGATAGCTAGATCAACCCTTGGTCACGGGCCACTTGCTGAGATCAAGCTCAGCGTGTAAAGGCACTCTTGGAGAATTTACTCATCAAAAAAATACTTTGGGAAGCAACAATAGATTTTAGAATGTAGGCAGGTAGGCGAGCGAGTCTTATATTTAAATGAGTTCATCAGTTATTTCAATAAACTTCAATTCTTTTTCCATTTATTCTCATATACGCATCATCTACCCTTGTTACTCTGGGCTTTAACCCCTGAGTGGTATTTGCAGTGCCCTGTGATGGTAGTGTGTGTGTGTGTGTTTCCTTGTTAAGGCAGTGCTTCACATTGTGGACCACTTAACTAAACCGTTCAGCACTTTGTATCATCTTGGCTTCATGATCTACATGTACTTTGAAGTGAATAAATAAAAGCCAAGAACACTCAAACATTTGAAAATTGATGCTGTCATTATCCATAATTCCATGACTGAACTCACATTAATAATGAACCATCAAGCATGAGCGTTTATTCAACACTCGTGTAATACAGAAAAAATTGTGTGATGGGCAACACTGGTCAAGTGGCTGAAACGATTTTCACTTATTAAATGATCTTTGAAGTATTTTACCCTTCTTCAGCGTTTCCTTGTTGTCAGCAGCAAACCAGCAACATTGATTGGCACATACAGGGTCATGAATTTTTCAGCCTTCAACCCACTGGAGAAGATTTGAATATTGATTACACACGCATTGCATAGACCCCGGCCACGGCAAGATCATCTGCATTTATTCTCGCAATCCCGGTCTGTAATAGTTAACACAGGAAACACTGGCTAAATAATGCCTCTTTAACCAGGTGTAATGAATTTATTACTAAAGCATCAATAATATTGGATCTGAGAATATACATGCACATCCATGCAGCAGGCTACTGTTTTTCAATCGCCCAGAGCTTATCCTGTCGGTATGGCATTTTTGAAATGTATCTTGACTTCTCTTTGTTTTTGCCTAAGATGCCGAAAACAGGCTTACACCAAATGAACATGTTGCCTACTACAAATACTTATAATTACTATCAAAATTAAAGGTACAGTACAAAACATAACAAAACTTCATGCTTGATGTACTACAATTTTTAGCTAAAATTTCAAATGCTATTTATATTCATGATTTTTTTCGCTTCTTGACATTGGGCAAATTATTACCCATTTATTTTTTCAGCGCAATCAAACGACAAATTCTATTTGGTATTTCTTTGGTGTTTCATCGAAATTATTGATATTTAAGATTATTAATTCAATCATTTTATTCACTTGATTAATATGCCATACCCTGTTATGGAATGCAATGATAAACACGATATACAATGTAAACTGCATGAATAGTTGGCAAAGTCCTACATCTTTGATTCCCTCACTTCTGATCGAATGCATGTGAATCCACATAAGCTCTAAAACGTTACAGCCCCATAAGTAATTAGTACTCCTGTATAATAAGAATTAGCCGTCTAATTGAAGGACACGGTACAATAAACTGTACTATGAATTGGCTGATTGACTATCTTTTCATAGGTTGTGATGAAATTCCGCAAAGGCAGCCTAGAAACTTCAGAACAACAAGTACAGACAGATTTCTGACCCCTATTTTTTTTTTATCCAAAAATAAAGGAGTAATAAATGCAACCACAGAGAAATGATGAAGAATAACAAGAGTTAAAGTTCACAATGGCAACACGTTTTACTATAAAAAGACATTACGCCTAGCTCGCGGCCTAAACGTCATTATGTTCCCTGTAAGTCTCTCAACACAGTTAGAAAGTATATTGTATATGCCATACACTTTTATGCAAATTTTCAAATACAGAGAATGCTCTAAGTTTAATGTTAATTCATGATTTTAACTGCATCTTCTGCACTTTGTTTCTACATATCAGGAAAAGACAATTTTTTTTATTTTTGTGGTTGTCTTAGTGCCGGGGAAAGGAAATTCATGAAATTATACAGGCATATATCTTTGGTTGTCCAGCAGAAGGGGTCGTAGCATACGTTGCATCTGGGCAGAAGGGCCTTGACACAAAATGTCTCTAACTTGAAAACCATTGGGTTTTTGTTCACATTAAAATGCATCTGTCCGAGGGAGAGTGTGATATTTAGATCGCTTTGTCAGTCTGTTAGTGCAAATATCAAATAAGGCAACGTTTCGTCAAATTAGCTAAAGAAAAATAACGCTGTTTTAGAAAGGCCCTTCTGCTGGAATATACAACTGTTATGTAGGACCCTTCTGTATCAGTGCTTGATTGTGGACAATCAAAATTAGTAACCCATCAGCAGAACGGCTACACAATAATATTCATTGATGGTCTCACTTTCGTCAGTGTGGGCGTTGTGTTTTGAATAATTACTCATATTATAGTTTTCTCTCTACAGCAAGTATTGGGTTTCTTCCAGGAAAGGGGGAGTTTTTTTTTCCTGGATGAACTACGCAGCAAAAATAGTCCCCAGAACAGCCTAAACTAACAGCCTAGTGTTTAGTTTGTAGTAAACAAAGTTAATCATTTAATTGATGGCATTAGACAATTTGCATAACAAGCATGTGTAAAAACTTGTTAATGGAAGGCAGTAACGAAGAATGTTCCTTCAAGTGGTAATGAATTTATGGCTGATATCCAAAATGGTTTAAAGACACTATATTGACCATTCATCCTCGTTAACACAGACAGTGGTATTACCCACTATAACATTGTTGAATACCAGTTTAAAAATTGTCAAACTTTGCTCTCTGACACTTATATATGACAGGTTTTGAAGAACAGAATTAGACACCCCAGAAAGACAAAAGTTCAGACAGTTATGCTGTCACTTGTTAAAAACATACATGTACTGATGATAGTACAAATGAAAATTGGCACATGAATTATTCTTCGTCAATGAAAATTCTGCACACAGCAACAGTGCTATGGGAGAAAATGGAATGGTTCCTTAATGACTGTTTAAACCTTTTTAAAGCATTAATGATCATTTTTGAACTGGTAATTTTTCAGGGTTTTATTTTTTCAGACCTTATCAAAGACACTAGTAGGCATGTGAGAATCATTGTAGCTCACATTTTTTAAATGGAATATTGGCAGGGATGTTAGTCCGAGGCCAGCCGTGTCCGAGTCACGAGGCCATTGGAAAAATATTGTTCCCTAGACTTTGTAGCACGTGACTTCGGCCAAGGTCAAGGCCAAGGCGGCAAAATCTGGCCTCGAGGCGGCTCACGATTAATTCTGAAATATTGTTATGCAAATGTCTTTTACTCTGATAAAAGGACTGGTGAAGATCCAAACCATTTTAATTTATGTTTTTTTTGTATTTTGCTTACAGAGGAATGGGTCACTTTTTGTTCTAAGTTAAATTGCAAAAATTTAAAAATATTTAAGTATACTTTCATTGTTATCCAGATATTTGACTAGTACATGTAAGGCAAAGGATCGTGAAGCAAAAATATTATTTTAGCCTTGAACACTAGCATGTTGGCATGGTTACTGTCGGGAATAAGAATATTCTTTCATCAATAGAAACAGGTTCAAATATTTTGACACCCGACCTGTTTTCATAAAAAGGTCTAACCGGTGGCTTGAAGTAACCAAAATGGATCACTTCGAGCTCCTCGGTAATGGATTTGCATTGATCCGTGTTGTCGTCGAGCTGGGAGTGGCACAATTTCTAGTGATCTTGAACTCAGTGTGGATGGCCGAACCGTAGACTGGACTTGGATCTTGTAGAAGACTTCAACTCTTATGCTGATTTGCTTTTCATTTGCCAAATTGCAAATCATGTATTTTTGTATCATTCTAGGGGGGGAGGAACTAAATCTTCCGCAATTTGTAGGACGAGAGAGAAAAAAACAAGACACACTGCCATCCAGAACAAATACATAGTACAGGTGCCGTGATACTGGAATAATAGATGTCAACATATTAGCAAGTGCTGTATAATGCTACAAATGTTGAAAAGCAAGTGTTTTTTTTCTTAAATGAAGTCGATGAATTAAAGGCAATTTTTTACATGGACATACTACCTGGTTTGGTATACCTGGTTTTTGCCAACCATTGAACAATGATTAATAGCTGGGTGTGACTGACTGTCGTGATGGAGAAATGCTTGACAGCTGAGTTTTCTTGTTGTGCATATAGAAAACCGACTAACAAGAGACACAAACTTGGCAGAATTTTCTGCAGTCAAAAAGATTACAATCAGTGTATATCAAATAAGAATTGCAGATGCATTTCTTGCGTGTTTGATTAACAAGATGGTGAATATTTTCCGATGTAAAGTTTATTTTATTTTTATGTAATATTACATATAATTTTCATTCTATGCTACACATTGTAGATGAATGAGATATGATTGCGAAATTTAAATTTCGACATTTAATTCATTCCATTGCCAGAATTGCAGGATGGTTACTATGAGGGGTTACTTACTGCGTGGATCTTATGGCGCAACCATATGACGCTATGGTAGGCGTACATAAAAGTGGTGAAGACTTTTTTAACAATACCCGGATACAACGCGTGCACATTACCTATCTCGTGTCAAAACTCAAGTAGGTAGTTGTTTTTATCATTTGCATATGGATGTTCAAAAATTTGAATGTTGTTGATACCAGGATTGAGCAGTGCATACTGGATGTATCCTTTCATCAATTATGTACAAATATGCGCATATTAATGAATTGTCCATAATCCAATTTATTACAACCAATAGCACATTTAGGTACGTAATTTCCTGGGTGTCCCTACCCCCATAATTGCATTGTTCCCCCCTGGTTTTGATGAACAAAAGGGATATCTCCATGGTGTATTCGACCCATAATTTCAAGGGGCTAGCTGACATAACATCTGCTACCTGTCGCTTCCCAACAGAGCCTGACAAACATGTGTCGATCAGTGTATGAATTTGGCAAATTTACAACTTTTTCCATTTTGGTATTTTTCATCCGACATCCATCAAAAGAGTTTGATGCTATTTAGCCTATTTCCTCGTTCTTATTTTACATTCCCTTTTTGCTTATTCATCGGCTTAAACTGGAAGTCATTTATGCTTTTGTTCGTAGTACATGTGCACTTATGCAACTGGCCATTTGTGGCTACGTAAATGCTACAGTGCCGGACTTCCCATCTTGCTGAGAATGAGAAGTGTGCACTATAGATGGTGTGCATTTCAGATTCACAGTATACAGAGTGAAATTAAACCGTACTATAATGAGGCATTTGTCGAAGGCAATGAAACATTGTGATTGCCCACTAAAACAAAATAACATTTTTAGACCATTCAAGATTACATAGGGCAGTGGTCTTAAAACTTCACAGAGTTGCCTTTATCATAAACACAGTGTCCTGTACTAGCTAGGGCTGTCTTTTAAAAGATAGCACTTGCACAAACAGGTTTGAATTTTACGTGGTTCATTCAATGCTTAACATTCAGTTCAGATAGTTCTGAATTCCTTTCATGATGATTATTATGTAGTAAAGGACAGATCACAACGTGCATGCTTTCAGCTTTTAAGCTTTAATGATACATAATGCAAATACATGTACAAGTGTATGCAGTTCAATTTGCAGACAAACAGCTAACATACTTGTATTTCAGTCTTCCTCCTATTTTGAATATGTGTTGCTGTTGCTTCATAGGGCATTATATCATTTACTGTACATGATAGTCTGTCATGATGTGTAAACAATTTCTTTTTTAAGGCAATAATTTCAGCCTATATTGTATCATTCTGGAGGAATCTGAGCTAGCCTTACGCCCCTTTTCATACATACGTGTGTGATGTAAACGTGACTGTCCACATGTACGACATCTACATTTGTCACAGGTCCATGTGACCATTTTGCTATAATTTGGTGATAATTTACCTAAACAGTGTACATATGTATCTAGTCATAATATGTTAATTGTTTGCCAGATTTTTGTTCGATAGTCTCTCGCAGTTACCTGCTTACCTTTTTTCGCACGTTTCGGGCAGTCAATACATGATGCATCTACGTCTACCCGGGGTACTGTTTGAGCCCGGTGTTACCACATTATGTAGCTCCCTCTTGTGTCATAAAAGGGCTAAAGATTTCTTCAGTTATCATCTTGAACTGCTGCCAGTTGCACACAGCCCGAAGGACATAACTGAAAACGAGTGTGGTGAAAATTGAGGCTGAGTTGTCATTTTTACACCTTTAGTGTAGTATAACATCATTTTAGAATAGAATTTTTTGGCACAGAAGAGGCTTTTGAACATTGAAAGTAACTGCAAACATAACTTTTACACAGTTTTGGAAACTTTGCACCAGTGCTGCTAAAATAAATTAAACAAATGGTGGATTTCTATTTTGGTAGCCCGCCAGGGTACCACATAATGTATGTCATCACATAGACAGAACATGCATTATTAGAATATAACCTTGTTTATTTTTGAATTATTTCCAAACCTGATAGCCGCATGAAGTCGTGTTCACCTTCAAACAAGTTTTTCGAAAATATTAAAGGGAGCTGAATCGTGGCCATCGACCGGCCTGATGAGACAAAAACTCACGGCGTCACCCTTGTTCGCTAGCCCGTTTCGCGGGGTGTCGTTGATGTGCTTTGCGTAACCAGTTCGATGCACACAGCAGGCGACTGGCAGATCGTGTATTCAGTACGCCATGAGAAGGCAACAACCTGCAGAGGAGCGTCCTTTTCAAATTTACCCGAAACGTGCCGAATTGATTATTCGGGCTATTTCGTTCATTAGTGTGTTGCGTTCCATCCGCCGGTCCGCTTGAGTACTGCAAGAAATAAACACTCCACTCTGTATATTATGTATAACTCGGAAACGAGCTACGCGAAGCCGGCGGCGGTCGACGGCCAGTTGAGTTTTGTTTCTATCAGGCCGGTCGATGGTTACGATTCAGTCCTTTAAAGCTCCTAACATTTGGTATGTGAGAAATAGCTTTGCCTTAAAAATTCAGGATTTTTAATGGGTGAAAAGTTTCAGTTGATGACAGCAGCAATGATTTTAGTCAAAAATACATGTATCAACCCAAACAGCCGCTCGAAAATTTAAGTTCTTGGGTCCAATTTGATAGATTTCGACTGGGTATTCATTCTAGTTTAAATAGTAAAACTTTTTCCTGGGGGGGCGCGGCGGGCAGTTGCATTACACGCGTAGGTATAACCATGCGCGTGTATGGACTTTCAAATAGACCCTAAACAAGTAATGAAAAGTCATTCAGAAAACCCGCTAAAAAGTATTCAAGTTGAACAGTATACCCTTTTGATAGTAAGCCTTCTGTTAAAGTTATTACCCTTTTTTCCTGATTTTGGCGATTTTGATACCCTTTTCAATGTACACGTGTACATCGTCCGACCGTGAAAAACAACCCTTTTTACGCGTTTTTTGACACGCGCATGGTGTACACGTTGTAATGACACTAGCCCCCCCCCCAGGAAACTTTTTAAGTCATAAGCTGGGAAAGAGAGATTCTAATTCAAAGCACACTAAATTAACTCAGTTTCAGTTTCATAAAAGTGTTGTTTCATTTTGATTCATGGGTGCTGCGCCACTGCCATATATTGGAATGTGTGATTTATGTTGGGTGGCGCACATGACAGTATAACCCACCACTAAAAATTTTCAAGCTCTAACACTGATACTGACTACATGCATGTGTACTTTAATCTTCTTGAATATGTGGCTGTGCTGCCCATTGCTACTCTAGCATGCATGGTACTGTACAGCCAACCATGTGCAGACATGTACAGTATAGTGCATACCTGCCAACCAGTACCATTTTCCCA
>JZLH01S0173182.1:21384-32662 GCA_001188425.1 Eucidaris tribuloides | reverse complement strand
CAGACACTCTCAGTACCAAGAAAAGTTATTTGAGAAATACACATAAAAAATCAATTCTACTAGTGTATGCCCGAGAGACCTTGCTGGTCACGTGTCTTGCAAGATCACAAACCTGAAATAATCTAAAACAGTCCGTTGCAAGGCGTAGGTGTTGGGAATAAAGGAGTGGCACAATCTCGAGGTGACAGGATGTGCACATCGAGTGGAACTAAATTCCAATCAAAGCGATAAATTATTTATTTAAAACAAAAACAAAAAAAAATACTTACACCCTGAGAAGATGAAACGCCATCTAAAAATAAAACAAGATAATAACGAAATACATAGGCCATACACGATTAAGTTCATTTCATGATACATCTTTCTCTTATCATATTAATCATTATGTTTATGTCTTGTTCGTTTAAGGAACATTCCATTGCACATTACGGCAGTAACTCAGGTAATAAAAGTGACGATTAAACATTTTTTTCAAAAAAATAGGATACACATTTAACACGTTGAATAATAAATAAGCATGTTATACACTTCACTTTCTCGCTGTAAATTAAATTTTCTCCAGCGATCTCGGTAATTTTCAACCATTTACGTTAATAGCTGTAAATTGTGTCAAAAGGTAAGTTCTCGAAAAAAAACCGTGATTATATTATAGTGTGATAACTCTCTTGATCTGAACTAATAATGATAGAATAAGGAAAAGGTGATCTTATAAACCCTCATTTAAAGTTCCTTGAATTTTCTGTTGATTAAATGACCTCTGATTCATATTTTGTGACGTGATAGATGATGGAAAAAATGTGTAACTTATGGCCTATAAAGTCATGTGCCAAGTTAGCAATCAGAGCTTACGAATGAAAGAGATCAATTATGGATGGTTATTGAAAACTGTAGTAATTGTCTTTCCTTTTTGAAAATAAACACGATAAATCTGCAACATCAATTTGTCTTCGTATTTCAATCATTTACATTTTATTTAAGTCACTCATAGACGAACTCACCGTACAAAGAGAATAGTTGATTGACGAATACACGAAAAAAATCAATTTCTAGTGTACTGCCCGAGAGACTTCTGTTACGTGTCGTTTTGCAAGATTACAAACTCTGAATAATAATATCAAAATCAGTCGTGCAAGGGCGTAGGCTGGTTTGGGCATGGGGAGGTGCACATCTCGAGGAGTTGGAACAGGGAGGTGCACATCTTAGGGAGGTGGAACTAAAGTTGAGAAAATCAGGCGTTGAAAGCAATAAAGGTGGTGCAATTTTTTTTCTGCTATTAGAGTGGAACTCCTATGGCTCTGGCGGGGGGGGGGGGGGGTGGCACCCCCCAGCCAGTAACATAAGGCAAGGGATAAATAACGAAATTACATGAGCCAATACTATCGAATTAGGTTTCGATTTCATCGATTACATCTTTTTCTGCATCATATTATCATTACTGTTTATGTTGTTCAGTTTAAGGATACATTCTCATTTTGCACGTTACGGTCAGTATTGCTCAGGGTGGAATAAGATAAAGTTGAGAGATTTAATCATTCTTTTGAAAAATAAGGATTCATACATTTAATACGTCCTGAAGTATAAGTAAGCTATGTTATGACACTCTCGACTTTCTCGGCCTGTCAAATTATATTTTCTCCAGCCGATCTCGGTAATTTTTCAACCATTTTACGTTTAACAGCTGGTAAATTGTGTCCAAAAGGTTAAATTCTGTTGAATAAATAACCCGTGATTCATAATGTGACAACTTGCTCTTTGATCTTGATTTAATAATGATAGATAAGGAAAAAAGGTGTATCTTAATAATATCCCTCATTTTAAGTTTCTCTTGAATTCTGGTTGGTGACATGGTAGGTCACATGGTAGGTCACATGATAAAAAAATAACACACTATTCTTTGAGTCTGGGAGACAGTAGTTATGAAAATACTATGGTACTTTCGGAAAGTACTATAGTACTTTCATATGAGTGCGATAGTACATTATCTGACAATAGAGGGCGCCAGACAGCGGGTTCCCGAATTGAGCTTGACTTCAAAAGGCAAATAAATCGTGTGTACAAACACAGGTACGATACGCCTTTTCCGTGCGTGTGAAAGACATTATAGCGTGCTACACCCGTATGGAAGTCTGGCAAAGTTTAAATTAACACTGGGTTAATTTCGTCGAGATTGAGTTAGGATTATAGTTAAAATAACAATGAGGATGAAATTAGTGTCTTATAGGTTTATGAAATTGGTACTCAGTTAACTAGAGTATACGTTTATGGAATTGTATCCCTATGCTGTCTGCAAATAAAAATATCGCGCGCGCACCAGTACGCCGTGCAACACACACATACTTGTAGGGGTTACCGTAAGTAAATTTCCTTTACTATTTTTTCACTTTGTGTAATTTCCCAGTTAATTCGAGGACGGATATAAAACAAATATGTCCTGTCCTGAGAGTCTCTGTTTGAAACTATGACGCCCTTGGTTACCTTGACTGTTAAGTATTTTCCATCGGGGCTGTGCCCGTCGAGAAAAATAGTACAGTCCAAGTAATCTCGGACTCGTCATAGTTTCAACCAGAGACTCTCTTATGAGTACATGTATGTATACGATAAAGAAAACGCGCCAAGTCAGCAATGGGAATTTAAGAATTACAGAAAGATTCGGTGATATCAATTATGGATGGGAAGTGAAAAAATTACGGTGTTTGTCTTTCCTGTTTTATACTTAAAAGGGAGCAATATGAACTGTCTATTTCCGTTCGCATTTTAATTTTTTTAATTTTTTTATATTATTTAGTTTAGCGATAGATAAACTTTCCGTACGAAGAGAATTAATTTTTAATTTTCCAAATAGATTGGAAAAGTTCAATTTTAGGTCAATGCGTGAGTGACCTGAAGGTCCGTATAGTTTGCAAGGTTACAATCAGTTGTGGTGTCAATAGCGTGAACTGTCCTTACTTGATAGTGAATTTCAATCAATGCTGTCAATTCTGATCGATTGTGACAAAATTAACAACCAGTAAGTGACAAATAATTAATTTCCTCTCAATCACTTGTGTCATATTCTTATATCATCGAACAACAGTTACTTTTTGATTCATCTTGGCAGGGGCGTACCTAGACCTTTTTGAGTGGGGGGGGGGGTGTAGAAGCCTAATTACCGACAATTTTTTTCAACAAATTACCGACGGCAAACGTCTATACATTACAATCGTATAAAGTTCGAGGCATGTTCAATTGTGTATCTTAATCACTTTTTACTTTACCTCTCTTACATCTTGTTAACAATTTCATTCAGATGTGGTAACTTTTCCTGACATTTTATATTAAAAGATTTTTATGTATTATTTGGGCTTATCCAACATGATCCGACATTAGTGACTGTTTTCAACATATGACCAAGGGCGTCACTAGACCACTTTGAATGGGGGGGGGGGTGTACATGGTCAATTTGTCGAGTGGTAAAAATGAAAATGCCGACTGTAACGGTTGTTTGAAGGGCGTAAACAGAGACATCCATTTTGATTTCACCCTACTAAGTATTCTTGATTGTATATGTAAATCCAAGTACCCACAGTATTAATGCTTACGTTCCAAAATTTATATTTTGATCTCCATTTCAAATAACACACAAATCTTGTATTTTTGCTGGAGTGCAAAAAGATGTGGCGATTGTTGATTGGTGATGAATTGGGGAGGGTCTGGGAGGGGGTTCCCCTCCCACTCCCAGGGTGAGAAAATTTGACTTTTTTGAATTAAAAAGGTGTGTTTCAGCGCCCATTTTTCAAGATTGAATGCATGATTGACCTCTCTTCTTGTCTCTTTGCGTTGTGCAAAAGGTTTGGCAATTGTCGATGGCAATAAATTGGGGAGGGTCTGGGAGGGGGGTCCCCGCGCAGGGTGAGAAAAATTGACATTTTTTTTCTTTAAAAATGTGTGTTTTCAGCGGCCATTTTTTTCATGAAGGAATGCATAAATGGCATTTTTATGCAAAACCTGTCGCAAATGTTGTTTTGTGATAAATTAGGGAGGGTATCGGAGGGGGTTCCTACTTAGGATGAGATAACATAATTTACCTATTTATTATTTATTATGAAAGTGGATTTTTTATGCGCGAGCGAGCGCCTAAACATCATGCAGTTTTCAAGCGTCAGGAACGCTCGTCTATCAGGGGATATAATTTTATTATTTCATAGATATGTATCGACAAAATGTGATTTCCAGGTGAACAAATAGTCAGGGGGCAAAATATATACCAATATTATTGGACATTTGTTATGTTATAGTTCTGGCTTGAAGTTCCTCAGTTTCCTTTTGAAATCTATACAGAGGTCATATGTTTGACAAACATTGCTTTTCTGAAGCCTTTTCAATGCCGGTGTGATAACATTTTCACTGGTTTTGTTTGTCATCTTAGTATTCAATAACATTTCCCCTTATCTTATTTACATGTATGCCACGCCATTATGACTGACAATTTGTGGGTAAAAAAAAAGTTAATAAAGTATGAGTTCATTTACGAGCGAGCGGAGCGAGCTGGTTTGAAAATTTTCGCATTTTTACGTTAAAAATTCAATTTATTGCATTATTTTTGTTGGTTATTGTGACATTTTGTTGACACAAGATGACGTGGTTCTCTATTCTATTACTGACGACTTGACGTTATGATAATAAATTACCGACAAAGCAAAAATTACCGACAAAGCACCGTCAACAAAATCTCGGTCGTTATGCGAGCGGGCAGAGCAAGCGAGTGTGAAAAATTTTGCGTTTTCATTTCTTGGCTTGTTTTTGTCGATACTTGAGACATTTTGTCGGTAAAAGATGACGTGGTTCTCTTTTCTATTACTGATGACATGACATTATGATAATATGACTTACAAATTACCGGCAAAGCACCGTCACCAAAATCTTGGTCGTTATGCGAGCGAGCAAAGCGAGCGAGTTTGAACAAGTTTGCGTTCTTGCACTTCAAAAAGTGACATTTCTTGGCTTATTTTTATCGGTACTAGAGACATTTTGTCGATACAAGATGACGTGGTTCTCTTTTCTATTACTGACGACGTGACATTATAATAATATGATTGATAAATGACCGGCAAAGCACCGTCAACAAAATCTTGGTCGTTATGCAAGCGAGTTTGAAAAAAAAATGCGTTATTACCCTTCAAGAAAGTGCTATTTCTTGGCTTATTTTCGTCGGTACTTAGACATTTTGTCGGTACAAATGTTTATATGTACCGACAAAATTTCAAATAAACGGACAAAACGCAAAAAATGCATTACTGGAGGGTAATTGCCCCCGCCCCTCCCCCCTTTAGCTACGCTAATGATTTTTTTCTTCTACTTTTCCCCCTTTCTCCTTTTCTTTTTTCGTTTTCTTGTTTTTCCTTTCCTCTCTTTTTTTCTTTCTTTCCTCCTCTTTTCCTCCTTTCTTTCCCCCTTTCTCTTCCTTTCTTCTTTCTTCTTCCTCTTCACTTTCTTCCTCTTTCCCTTTCTATTCTCTTCTTTCTTTCTCATTCCTTCTTTTTTTTCTCACGCCCTTTTTTCATTTTTCCCGACGGCAGCGCAGATTTACCGACGATATCCAAAGCAGTGGGGGTGTCACACCCCCACACCCCAGGTAGGTACGGCCCTGCGTCTCGGAAACAAACGAACACTGTTTGCAATCATAAAATGTTATTTTGATGACATACTACTTACGTTTCATGTATGTGTTTGTGTTTGTATTTGTACAATAAAATATATTTCGTTTGTCTGAGTAAATATGAAAATATGCAATATGAATTTCGATCAATTAGATCATCATCCTCAATTTTTGCGATTGATGAAAATAAAAAAAAATAGTACAGGCATATTTTAGTTGTCAGTAAGCTGGTACACAATAGTAAGAAAAAGACCTGTATGTAGATGATGTGATTTCATGTACCTTGATTTATATTGAGTAATAAAGGGGAAAAAAAAGATGAAATACAAGTTAAACTGGGATGGGCCAAGCGAAAAGTCGTAGTCGTTCAAGAAGAAGCGAAAAATTTAACACCAATTTTGTTACAAATTTGAATGATCTGTTTTCAGTCTACAGATAGAAGAAATTTCTACGAAAAGAGAGTTGACTGTTACATTTTCCGATGTAAATGAGAAAAGTTTAATTCTAGTTTAATGTTCTAGCGAACTAATGTTCCGTGTAGTTTTGCAAGATTTCAAAATCTGAATAGTAATTTTCAATCAGTCGTGCTGCCAGACATGTTAGGTGAACAACCCTTTTCAAAAAGTGAATTTCAATCAAAGCAATCAATTTTGGTCGAATTATAATACGATAGACAAAACAAAGATATTTACAAGCTGATGAACTGGAAGGTTAATATAATAATAATAATAATAATAATAATAATAATAATAATAATAATAATAATAATAATAATAATAATAATAATAATAATAATAATAATAATAATAGTAATAACTTCGTAATAATAATAATAATAATAATAATAATAATAATAAATGGAATTTTTATAGCGCCGTTATCCATTTTGTTTAAATGCTCAAGGGGCTTTATACAAAATGACATAAACAAAGAAAAAAAGTGACATAACAAACATAATTTGCACACCACAAAAAAAAGAAGAAAAGAACACGAAAATCAGTAACAAGAGAGAAGGGATGAAAAACAAATTGCATGTAATATGTGCCAAAAACGTAATCTAATGAGATACATTTCAAGTTTATGGTTAACATCTTTCTCTTCATATAATCATCATTACTTTTAATATTTATAAGTTTAAAAAAATTCTTAATTTCCACATTACAATAAGTATTGGTCAGAGTGAAATAAGTTAAAAATGAGAGATCAACACATGCTTTTGAAAAATAACGATTGACGCATTTTGCAATTTCTAAAATATAAATAGGCTATGTTATGACGGTCTAGATTTTATCGGCCTGTTAAATTGTATCCTTTCCAGCCGATCTTGGTAATTTTTCAACTATTTTCAACAAGTAATTTCTGTTGATTAAATGACCTTTGCTTCATTTTTAATGTGATAACTTGTACCTTGATTTTAAACTACTAATAAAAGATAATGAAATAGAGTGAAACGTATCAACTAGAAAGTTATGAGGCAAGTCAGCAATCGGAATTTAAGAATTAAAGAGAGATTCGGTGATATCAATCATGGATAGGAAGTGAAAAAAGTGAAAAAAAAGTGGTAATTGTCTCTCCGTTTTATACATAAAGATTACCGTCGACTTTCAATCATTTATCTTCTTTTTAGTTCATTGATAGACGAACTGTCCGTACAAAGTGAAATGATTGTTAATTTCAGAATAGATGAGGATAGTCCAATTCTAGTTTAATTCTCAAGTGACCTAATGTCCCGTGTAGTTTTGCAAGGTTCCAAAATCTGAATAATTATATTTAAGTAAGTCTTGATTCTTGACAGGAAAAGCAAACAGCGCTTTTTAAAAAGTGAATTTCAATTAAAGTAATCAATCTTGGTTGAATTATAATATGAAAAATCAAAGCAAAATAATTACAACCTGATGAAATGTAAGCTAAATCAGTAATATGAGAGAAGGGATAAATAACCAAAAAATATATATCAAAAACGTAAAACTAACGAAATAAGTCACAATTTAATGGTTAGCATCTTTCTCTTCATCACGTTATCGTTACCGTTAATGTTTATCAGTTTTAAAATACATTCTTACTTTACACATTACAGTCAGTATTGCTCAGAGTGGGATAAGCTAAAGATAAGAGATCGAAACATGCTTTTGAGAAATACGGTTTAAGACATTTTACAATTTTTAAAATATAAATAAACTATGTAATGACAGTCTCGATTTTATCGTCCTGTTAAAATGTATCCTATTCATTCGATCTCGGGTAATTTTTCAACCTTTTACGCCTAAAACCTGCTTAGTTTAAAAGTAATATCTGTTGATTAGATGACTTTTGATTCAGATTTTGTATAATGTTTTAACTTTCCCCTTAATTTTGAAGAATTAATGACTGACAATGGAAACAAAAGTTTAACTTAACAACTATAAAGAGACGCACCATTTCAGCAATTGGAATTTAAGAATTAAAGAGAAATTTGGTGATATTAATTACGGTTGGGAAATGAAAAAATTGTATTTTTGTCTTTCCTGTTCTACACCTAAAGGTGATTGATATGTACCGTCATTTTTCGATTGTATTTTAATTACGTATATTCTATTTCGTTTACTGATAGACGAATTAGTTATTTTTCCGAACATATAAGGAAAGTTCAATTATAGTTCAATTCGTGAGTGACCTGAAGTTCAGTATAGTTTACAAGGTTACAGAATCTAAATAATACTATGTCTAGTATTGGTGTCAATAACGTAAGCTGCCCTCATTTGAAAGTGAATTTCTTTCAAAGTGATCAATTCTCTTGGAATTATAATTATGAAAAACGGCTAAAAAACCCCGTTTCTCCACCATGATAGACTTTACGCCAAATCAGTAACAAGAGAGAAGAGATGCAAAATGAAATTTAAAAAATGAAGAAAATGTGGTCAATGACATTTGTCTTAATTTATCCATGGCACCGTAATTTGTTCTATTATCAGTACTATTATTATTTTTTTTTTATTTAAAGATTTCTCGTTTGATTTGCACATTATAAACAGTTTTGCTCAGAGCTGGTTGAAGAAAAGGTAGAGAGATAAAAACATGCATTTAAACAGTAAGGATTAATACATTTTACAGGCTCTGAAATTAATATATTTTACAAGCTTTGCAATGACAGGGTGAATTTTAGAGGCCTGTTAAAATGTATCCTCTCCAGTTGAACTCAGTAATTCTTCAACTTAATCATTTTACGTTTAAAACCTGGTTAGTTATGTTCAAAAAGTAGCCCCTGATTCAAATTTTGTGTGATGTAAGAGCTTGCGCCATGATTTAAAAGAATAATGATAGATGATGGAAAGCTTAAACCCTAAGAATGGAAGAGAGATTCGGTGATATCAATTATCGATAGGAAGTGAAAAAAAAATTGTGGAGTTTGTCTTTCCTGCATTCTCCTTACGGGTGAACAATATGTAACATCAATTTTCGTTCGTATTTAATTGTTTATGTTCTATGAAGTTCACCGATAGACAGACTTTCCATACGAAGAGAACTAATTGTTAATCTACAAATAGATGAGAAAAGGTTAAATCTAAGTTCAATGCTTAAGTGATCTGGTTCCGTGTAGTTTACAAGGTTACAAAATGTAAATAATAATATGTAAACCAGTTGTGGTGTCAGAGATGCAACGTGAGCTGTATTCATATGACACTGAATTTCGATCAAAGTGATAAATTCTGATCGAATTATAATGATGAAAACTAAACCAAAAGCTTTTACGCCATTATAGACGGTTTCCCAAATCCAAACGTATGACTAACGATTTTGGTTTTAATTTGTCCTTAACATCGTGTTTCTCAAATAAGTGTTATCAGTATTCTTGTTCTATTTTAGTGTAAGATTCCACTCTTGATATGGACATTACAACCATGTTTGCTCATAGTCAGTTAAGCTAAAGGTAGAATAATAATATTATACTTGGAAAAATAGGATTGATATGTATTGCACCTTCGCTTTTCACTGATCAATGTGAGATAATTATCAAAAACTCACAACTTACCATCTAACACGAGATGAGTCAAGTCAGGAATCGAGGTTGAAATATACAAAAAAAAGGAGAAAAAAAAGCATTCGTTAACCATATTAATTATGGATAGTATACCATATAAATTATGGATAAAAAGCGTGTGTTCTTCTTTCCTATATTCCACTTTATGAATTATCAATGTTTAACAATTTTGTATATTACTTATGGATGGTTAGTGAAAAATTGTGGTGTTTGTCTTTCCTGTATTATACTTACAGGTGGCCTAAATGTAATTTTAGATGTTAATCTTCGTATCTTATATTCTAGACAGTTTACTGACATACACACAGAGGCACAAAGACACACAGACACAAAGACGCATACACACACATACACACACACACACACACGCTCGCGCGCGCGCACACACACACACACACACACACACACACACACACACACACACACACGCGCGCGCGCGCGCGCACACACACACTCAATGATAGAGAGAGAATTAATTATGATACTTTATTTTCCGAATATATGGGAATAGTTAAATTCTATAGTTCAATGTCTGTGTGATATAAGGTTTCGAGCAGTTTACAAGGTTGGAAAATCTGAATAATAATAACATTTTAATATTTTATGATGCCAGAGAGGTAAAGTGAACTGCTCTTAATTGAAAGTGAATTTCCATCAAAGTGATCAAAGTGATTTTGGTTCAATATACGCAAAAAAAGTCATAATAGACGGTATTCCAAATCAGTAAAAAGAGAGAAGAGACGCAAAATGAAATAAAAAGATCAAAAACGTATCCTTCATGATATGCGTTTCAATTTTTCGTTAACATCGTATTTTTTATCTGAAAATCTGGAAAAAAAAACTGAACCCCCCCAAAACTCTGTACGTCTTGATAGACGGTATCAAATCAGTTATAAAAGAGAGATGAGAAAAATGAATTAGACAAAGGTAGGAAAGTATTATCAATAATATAAGTTTCAATTTGAAGTTAACGTCGTAATTTTCGTCATATTATCTGTACTCTTATTTTCTTTTAATTTAAGATTATTTTTCTTTTAATTTGCGCATCAGAACCAGTTTTGCTGACATCAGTTAAAGACGCTATATAACAATGTGGAAGACCCGTTTAAAAAATTGTCAAACTTTGCTATCTGACATATCTGACAGTGTTCGAATGGACAAATAAACACACTAGAACACAAAAGTTCGGACAGTTATGTTGTCACTAGTACAATATGTGCCGATACATATTGGCACATTAATTATTCTCAGCCGATAGGAAATTCTGCAATACATCAGTCTATGGTGGAAAGCTGGAATGGTCTCTCAATGATTTTCAATCTTTTCAAGCACTTAATGATCGTTTTAATACTACTACTACTACTACTACTACTAATAATAATAATAAACTCCTCAAAAAAAGTTTGGAAATCTGAGTTTGATCAGTTGTATCTCCCGTTTTGTAGTAATAATTAATGCAAATTTGGTAGCATCTGAAAGATTGTTTAATTTTCTTTAAAATGATACCCTACTTGTTACAATTATGCCATCAGGGAAAGAGCAGTGTTCAAAAACGTAGTGTAAAGTGTAAATTGAAAAGCTGCAATATGACCAAAGTTCGGTAAGTCACACAATTTTTGTTGTTG
>JZLH01S0173182.1:0-13371 GCA_001188425.1 Eucidaris tribuloides | reverse complement strand
TTTCTAAATCAATAAACAGATTACACGTAAATGAAAAAGAAACTGTAAAATCGAGCGCAGATAACCTCTTGACCTTTCGATTTGAAATTGAATAATGAATACCTGAATACATGATTTTTTTTAACAAAATGAACGAGGCAAGTGTGTTTATGAAAAGCAAAACTGATCACTTGAAAACATCCAACTTGAAATTGAAAATTCAGTTTGTCCGGATTCATTAAACGAGTTGAATTAGAATATTGATAAGTTAAAATGAGTGAAAAAGTTGCGAAAATGACCGGGAAAACCTATACTATGTCCGAAAAGCTACCAGGTTGTCAAGAGCAACCTTTTAAAGAATAGTTTGCAAAAAATTCACATTTATTCAGAAACTGGTCTAGTGACCGAGGAGGTCACTTGAATGGCATTGTGAGCGTACGCAGTGGCACTCGTGTGGCTGTTCCGTAAAGTTCTCTGCATCGGCGAACATAATTTGTATTTCTATGCCGTGACAGACCTGGCTCAATGCATAAGAGAAATTCGGCCTTTGCTTCCAATCCTGTTGTTATGTAAATCCGTGGTGCAACATATACCACTATCTCTAAACATTGGCATATAGCTTTTATTGTAATTACATTGTAGCCCTTTCACGTAATGACGTGTTTCTCGATCTTTTGCTGTAACATAAAACAGTAAATATCATAGCATTAAATTTTGCAGTTTGGTTTTGAAGGCCTATATCAATGTGCGAGCGAGCGAAGCGAGCGAGAACATTTTTCGGACCTGCGATGCTGCATGGTGTCCAACAACGTCTTATAAAAGGGGAAAATGTTTCCTAAATATCTCAGATTTAGAGACTGAAAAGACCTTCAAACACATTAATGCCATCGAGCATAGTGAGTGAGCCTTAGAAATGAAAGTAAGTTGTTCTAAGTCGTTTTAAGTTTTAGAGTGTATTATTATACTGGCAGACAGAGACCAGCAATCTCAACTGCCTGAATTAAAGTACACTCATGCTCATAATTATGGAATACTTAAAAAACATTTTAGAAGTTGCAATTTTCCCGTGAACGGAACGTCTGGGATTAATATTTGCTCACCCCAGGTGAAACAATTATAATCTAAGTATTTCAGGAATTTTGAGCATTTTGCAGCATCCGACTTGACACTAAAACCTGTGTTTATAAATGGCGGTGTTGTTGTTGCTGTTGAGTCACGTGGTTGTTACGCGAGTTATTAGACTTGTAATATACACTATTCTGATGTTAATTTAGTCATAAATGACATTAGATCAAACTTTATCAGTTTTCTGTGTTTTTTTATAATTACATTAATTTAATACTTTTTCATGATTTTTTGGTGGATTTAAAAAAAATAAATGTATAATTGTTATTTCGCTCAATTGTATTTCAGTTTTTACTTTAGTCATCTCATGAAATCCAAAATTGCTTCACATACTGCGTTTTTGTGAAATAAATACTTATCTTGAAAATTGTGGACGATATAGGAGAAAGAACTTAAGTATCAACAAAATATTCCATAATTATGAGCAGGAGTGTACACTGTCGTAATTTGGGAGGAGGAGGATGAGGGATATATCCCAACACTTTTCGGGAAGGGGGGATGATCTGTACAAATATTCCCCACTTTTCAATAAAAAAGTATTTTTGTGTTTGTTCAATTATTAATAATATTTATAAATTAAAAAAAATCTGAAGATATTGTTATCTGAATATCCTGATGTTTCCGATTTTATACGTATATTATTACAATATCTCTCATTCATTTTCATTACTAACGTGTTTTTCATCGGTCCAAATTGGCATTATATCCGTATCCCTATTTAGTGCACAGACAACGCAAAATGTAGGCCTAATGAAACATCGTTATTATCAACAAAATGTAAAAAACAACTCATTATATTTTCACGTGATGACATATGGAGCCCGTCCGAGATTGTTCAGTATTTATCAAGATGACATTAGTCTTATATATCTTTTAAAATGGCCATGATTGTTTGCTCTGAATCTTAAAAAATAGAAATTTTAAGGATTATTTAAAATCATGTGGTGTGGGGGATCTTATTGTTCCCAGTATTCCAGGAATTTGGATATCCACTACCCTTTTTACTTCTCGTAAAACCCCTAAAACATTTCCTGTCTACAATCTTTTCCTTTTTGATAATTGCGCTTTTGAATCATTTGCATCAAAATGATCATTTAGAATGAGTGCCCATTTATTATTTCCATATTCGTTTTCTTTTCAGATAAAAACAATTGTCAATTTTTCCACCTCTGAAAAGCCTCACCTGTGACAATGGCCCTTTTTCACATTTTAGAGGCACCCGTTCTAATTTAACTGCCGCTACCGCCGGTAAGTGAGACTGGTTCTTAAAATTTCCCCTTTTCCTTTTTAAAGGGTGTTGATGTGTTGCGAAACCAGTTTGATGCACGCAGCAGCGCACTGGCAGATCGTGTATTCATTCAGTACGGCCAATTAGAAGCAGCAAACTGAGCGGAGGAGCTACCAAACTTACCGAAACGTGCCGAATTGATTATTCGGGCTCTTTCGTATTAGCGTGCGCGTCCATCGCGGTCCGCAGAGTACTGCAACTAAATAAACACTCCACCGCGTATACAGTATGTAACTCGAAATGGAGCTAGCGAACCGGGTGATGGCCTTGAGTTTTGTTCTCATCAGGCCGGTCGATGGCCACGATTCAGCCCCTTTAATTTGTGTCCCAAACTTGAAAGGAGCAACTTACTTTAATTTCTAAGGCTCGCTCGCTATGCTCGCTGGCATTGATATGTTTGAAGGTCTTTTCAGTCTCTAAATCTGAGATATTTAGGAAACATTTTCCCCTTTTATAAGACGTTATTGGACACCATGCAGTCTTAAAGGTCCTGAAAATGTTCTTGCTCGCTTCGCTCGCTCGCACATTGATATAGGCCATGAAAACCAAACTGCAAAACTTAAAGTGATAGGCTAACATTGTGGAGCTTCAATTTAAAAAATTGTCAAACTTTGATATCTAAGCTACATAGTAGTGTTCAAATGGACAAATAAACACCCTAGAATACAAAAGTTTGGAAAGTTACACTGCCAATGGCAAGTTATACATGAATAAACAATAAAACTCGGGGCGAGTTTTATTAACCTAGGTGTACACACAGTAAGTCTATGGGAGGAAATGGGCAAGTGAATCTGGTCAACTTACGATTTTCACTTTTTTAAAGCACTAAATAATCATTTTGACACACAATTTTTTCAGGGCTTCATTTTTAGACCTCATCAAAGACACTGGTAGCATGGGGAATCGTGCGGCTCAGATTTTTTTAACTGTGGTAAATGTTAGCCAATACCTTTAATGCTATTGTATTTACGGCTTTTATATTACAGCAAAAGATCGAGAAACACGCCATTACGTGAAAAGGCTAAAGCTTTATGCCAATGTTTAGACATAGTGGTATATGTTGCACGCTGTAGGTGTACCATTTTCAAGAAATATCCCTTGATTTGGAGGTGTCCCCCAAATTTGGAAATTTCATCGATCAGCCCCACTCCTCGGATCGGATTTACGCCCATGCTGCTGCTACTACTAATACTACTACTACTACTGCTACCACAACTAATTATAATGATAACATCTGGATTTGAAATTGTCAAGGAGGTGAACTGGTAATCCGAGAGTCCCCTTTCATTTAGAATCGAAAGAAAATGCCAAATCAGACATTAGGAGTATTTTCGAAAGTTGACGCGCATGTACTCGTCCTTTGTGACACGAGGGCGCGTGCGTATGATTGAAGAGTGACCATTCACCTGATGGCAGTGCAGGCATTATTTGACCTTCCAACATCCAACCTTTGCCAACATTTATCATTTTTAAACAGTTACTACACTTTTTTGAAATTATTGTCACCCTGATGTGTTTCCTTCATATTTCTACTTTTTTTCTTGAAATCAGCCAGGGTTTTTTTTTTCTTAAATCCTTGTGCTGTACGCACATTTTCAAACTTCCTGCGACATGCCACGAACACCAAAACGCATATTCATTGGACCTATCAATTAAGGTATAATAATCTTAATCCTCACTAATCTTGAATCTTTACAGTTGAGTCTTATTTATAATTTTGTGTTAAATCTAACAATGAAGAGGCCGTTACTATAATCTTGACCAATGTGACAAAAACAATTATTAACAAGGCGAAAACAATAATTGCGAGAAAACATGTTTGTCCTCGGACAAAACTATCCTATTAAACGCCGCTTTTAAATCCTGCTGCTGCTGATATCAATAATAATAATAATAATAATAATAAGAAGAAGAAGAAGAAGAAGAAGAAGAAGAAGAAGAAGAAGAAGAAGAAGAAGAAGAAAAAGACGTCCGAGAACAAGACCAGACGTCCGAGATCAAGACCAGCACTTTCCGACACCAAGACCAAGACCAAGTCGCAGATCTGCACCAAATAATACACCTAAATTATATACAGTTTTAAATCCTCTGGCATGACACTAAATAACATTGTGTGGAAGCCCTATTGAAATTGTCAAACTTTGCTTTCTGTCTTATCTGACAGTGTTTAATTGAACAAAGTTAGACCACAAAACTTCAGAATGTTATGTTGTCAAAAGCAAGATATGTAGGTCTACAGATAAATTCGGCACATTAATTTTTATCAGCTGACGAAATCTCTGCAACATAGCAATTTACTGGGGAAAACTGTAATGATCGATCAATGATTTTACCCTTATTTTATTTTTTTGCAAATCCTATATCAGACTGATTGCAGTGTGTAAGCAGTAGGCAGTTAATACTGAATTAACAAAGTTGGGTTATCCTCAAAACATGCATTAAGTGTCGGCACCGTATAACAACGTTTCAAGATTAAAAGATCTGAGCTACAAGACTCTCTCTGCTTCTGTTTCAGATAAGGTCCAAAAGTGAAACCCTGAATAATTTGCAGTTCAAAACGACCATTATGTGCTTTAAAGACGGGGTACGGGATTTGCACGCCAGAAAACAGCAAAATGAATTAAATCAGCTCAAATCGTTCATAATGTGAAGATTAGTATAAATAAACACATGTCATCGAACCTTTGGTTAGAATACGAAGATTTAATGAAAATCTGGACATTTAAACTTCAAAATGTACACAGTGACGTTAACGTGCACGGGCCGTTCTGTTAGTTCCAAAATTGTCCGATCAGTCCTTAAGCAAAGGTCGCGCGGAGTTTAGCCGTTTAACCAATTAGTGTGCTCCGCTGGTCATGCGAGCCGTGATCCGCAATTTGAGCAAAATTTAAACTCGCGGAAAGAACAATATTCTGGTACCATATTATAATAAGTTTTTCTCATAATAAGCGGGGGGCCGAGGACAGAAAATTGGAGTTTCGTTTCATCGTCTGTACAAACTAAGTAGACCATGTTTATTTTCAAGCTTAAAGCATATCAAATAATATTCAAGAGGTCTACCTCAAAAAATTTGTTGCGAACACCTCCAAATCTAAGATGGCGTCCAAAATGGCCGCAATTTTGATGAAATTTCATTTTTTTAAGGATAAAATTTGTTTGAAACATCCAATCCTGATAAATAAGGTGTCATTTTGAAGGAAATTAAATTTCCTACAATTTGATACCACAATTAATAGGTTTCAGGGTGATTTTCATAATGATTTTGGGTCAAAAACCTTGTTTTTTGACATTTTTCCCCCAAAATCGAAAATATTAAAAATGCATATTTTCTCATAAATCAGAAAGTCATTCACAAATTGATGCCATTCTTTTCCAGAATTTGCCCAGATATATGAACAACATGTTATGAAAATTGGAAGTTGATTTCTGTTTTTATTCAAAAGTTATAAAGTCTTAAACCTGACAACGTCGGAGTTACTATGAGAGCATTTTTGCCAATAGATATGTAATATACACGTATTTCCATAGACTACATGTGTTAAGGTTGTGTATATGGACTCCTTGTATTGTCGCACAACCAAGTGATCAAAACCATTCATTTTTTATCATGAAATTGAAAGTTTGAGAATATCATGTTGTCAGGGTAACTGTAGCTATAATGTAGCTAATGTTGCCATGGCAACCACGTATTAAAAATGTCATGGCCAAATCATGTCCATTCACAGCCATAGCCTACATTTTCAAAATCGTGCCAACCTTATTCCCTGAATCATATGTATTCTATCTATAACGACTACAAAGGGGTTTAATTGAAAGTTCCAAAGGCCCACTGTCATGACAGGATGGAAAAGTGCCCTCTTTTAACTAAAATCATTAAAAGGGTGCACTAATAACACCCACAATGCAATGAAACAGCCATGGCAGTGTGGAAAAATACATTTGTGTTCCTCCCATAATCTGTACACTATGGGACTGCAACAGTCCATGCTCATGAATTTGTGCCGGTAGGACCTATTCCAAGACCAGTTGTCTTCCTCTCTGTGTTTGAGTTGACTCTTGACAGTGGGCCTGTAAAGTATTCTGTTGACATGGAAACTATAGCTTTATTTAGCTAATCCTGCCATGACAAATTATGAGATATGCTATATGGAACTATATATGAGGGATAGCAATGTTTAAATGTTGTGCTTTTTATTTACATACCAAACCGTTTTTGCTCCGATTTAATCAAATCAAAGAAAGCTACATGAAATTAAGTATTCAAGATCTGGGATATAAAGGCAAGGTTCACCCTGACAACAAGTTGGTTTTGATCGAAGCAGAACAATGAGAGAAACATATTAATGAAAGTTTGGCGAAAATCCACTAAAGAATAACAGAGTTATGAGGTTTCAAAGATTTAAATTTGTGACGTCACATGCGAGCAGCTATTATGTCATGTAATATAAATTTTATAAATTGATATTGATTAATGGTTCATGATAATTGAAATGAAAAAATGATAAATTATTTGATTTCAGTCATTGTTTCAAGTTGTACTTTGAAATTGTACAATAGATTTCAGGCACTGGATGCATAGCTTTCAACCACTGATTTTGAATTTGATAAGAGTCCAACAGAGGCAAAGATATCCTACCAATCTTCCAAATGTACTGGTGGGATTTTTTTTACCTTGTAAGCTTTGATCAGCAGGTATTCAGTTTTCATTAAATGCTACACAAACTTCTGGGTCTGGCATTCAGATTACTTTAACAACTGTGACAAATTCAAATTCAGAGAGCACGTTACGTTAGTACATTCTGTTTGAATTTCTTCAGTGCTTCAAGTTTCGCGAAATCAGACTTTTCTGTACCAAGGCTTTGGTGAGGTGAAAATTTATGTCAATCTTTGTATCATAAATAATTTCAACTAATTTTTCAGGCATTAAGCTTATTTCGGGGTATGCAATTGATGGACACAAAATGGTTGGTCTCCCATTATTTATGAAATGAACAAATATACACAATAATTAATATTACTGCTGCAATTCAATTCTGATACAAAAAATCTGGAGGGTACCTCTTGATGTGCAAGGAGCGATGATTTCTATCCAATTTAAATGATAATTCCAATTGCCTGGTGGATGGTAGATGTACCCGTGTACCTGACAAGAATCCGTTGGTGAGTTTGAAGCTACTTACCCTTACTCATAATAAGACCCATCATTTCCTAAAGTTAGAAAATCGTACTGTAGATGACTGGATTCTCTCAATGCATCTGCAAGAAAAGCTTATAAATACTACTTGTTTTGTTTAGTATTTAGCACGAGATATCACGCTGGGCTTTAAAAACTGCACACTAAACTATAATCATCTAGCAGGTTATGCCCTCCCTCGTCAATCATCTAACGGAATATGCCCTCCCGCGCCATCGACCCAGTCCTAAATATAGCTTGCAGAGCCATTACTGGATGCCCATAACCAAACAGAGTAGATGATCTCTATATCTGCTATTATGAATTGCTCCTCAACAAATCAGAAGAGTGATGCTTTCTAGAAAGGAAAAGCTAAAGCAAAAAACTAAATCCACTCCATTCTCTCATCCAGCAAGAACCAGTGGAGAAAAGAGGCTGAACTCCAGAGGTTTTTTTCACTTCCACTCAAAATTACGTATCTCACTACCAAAGAATATCCATGGCCATGGATCTAACTACCTTGAGAATGCATAATGCAAATCTTCCTTTCATCTGAAAGCATAATATCCTACGAGGCATGGCCGGATAACAAAGACTGGACGTTGGTGTGGTCCTCATGCAAAAATGAGGATTTGAGGTCGGATGCCTGTGATTGCAGAGAGGAACAGGGAATGAAACATCTGCTGGTTTGCCCTCTCTTATAAGAACTTGGTGTTGCGAAGTGACTCAAAACAGAAGAATTGTCCTTCTGAGTGTTATCTTAACAGTTAACATCAAATTTGAATGCATTCAATATATCACACCTGAAAACACACACAGGGAGAAAGGCTGACCTTTATATGGTTTGTATAACATCCAAGCAATTAGCTACATAATGATATCAAGGGTGTAGGCTGGTTTGGGCATGGGGAGCTTCACATCTCGGGGAGGTGGAACAGGGAGGTGCACATCTCAGGGAGGTGGAACTAAAGTTGAGAAAATCAGGCGTTGAAAGCAAAAAAAATTTCTTTTTTGCTATTAGGGTGGAACTCTTATGGCTCTGCGGGGGGATGCACGTGCACCCAGTGCACCCCCAACCTACGCCCTTGGATATTAGATAATGATGGTGAATATGCAACTTCCAAATTCCAAATTTTAATAATATTTTCACGTTGTGCATGGGAGAATGTTGTCAGAGCAACAAAGATTTTTTTCCTTTTTTCTCATGGCAAAACTTTGCAATACATCTTTCTCGACAAGAATGTCACAGTGCAATTCAACCTTACTGTAGGTACTTGGCTATCGGTGTTTATACTACCATGAATATATACTACATGTAGTTTCATGGATCAAGGATGTGGCATAATGTTCAAGCCCGATGGCACTGATCATTTACTGACTTCTGCTTAAGAGGTATTTGTAGAAGTACTCTTGCTATCTTGAAAAAGAAGGGCAGTTAGTATCAAATTTGTGCAATACTTTATGTTCTTTGCAAATCCATCATCAATGCTAAAAGCTATAAAGGGAATAAGTATACAATAATTCCCATTTTGGTCCGTTCTCACATCTTCTTTTTGCATGAAGATCCCACAATATCCAGTCTTTGATCTCAGGCGGTCCAGACAAAACCAGAAAGGCCATGTCCTACTGGAGCCTGGTGGGACAGATGCCTTGAGACGGAGGGCGGATTTGTATTACGAATTATCAAGGAAGTTGGTCTCATATTCTCACTGTAAAAAAAGACTCGTCAAGCTGACCAAAAAAAATTCGTCCAGCTGGTGTCTCTATCGCCTAATATTTATTCGTCATAGTCCGGTGCATAACGAAATTTCTTTCGTCAGGCTGACGAAGAAAATCTGGTCCTGCTGGTGTCTCTATGGACGATTTTTTTTTACGTCAAGCGCTGCTTGCCAGGCTGACGAAGAAAATCTCGTCGTCTGCTGTGGTGTCTCTACTCGCCGAATTTTGTTGTCGTCAAGCATCTTGTGCCCCCACAGGACTGACGAAAGACAATCTCGTCCTGACTGCTGTGGTGTCTCGTATCCGACTAAATTTTTTCTTCGTCAAGCATTCCTGACGAACAAAAAATTCGTACAAGCTGTTGCCAGGCTAGGAAAGACTTCCTCTGCTATGCAAATGCAATGCGCGCGCCTACATATTGTGGCAAAAATCTAGGAATGCATGACGTCATGCATATTGATGTGCGCCAAGCTGTGTGGGCGTGTCCTCTTCCGCAATACGAGTCAAGCTCTTCTGTTTTAGTAGGGGATAGTTGGATCAGCAACGATCGAAAAACAAAGAAATAGCTACATGAACACTCTCCAAATGACGGCCAACGATATGGAGTTGGCATCGTTGGTCCATGGCATGGTTGGCAAGATGCTAGCAGTTTAGGGTTACGGTTAGCGATTAGGGTTAGGGGTTCGGTTTGGGGTTAGGTTTAGGGATTAGTTTCATGTTTGGGATTAGGATTAGAGTTTGGGTTAGGGTTAGTTTCAGGCTGTCATTGGTAGGTCCATTGGAATTGTTGACACGTTGGTCCGTTGTCATCGTTGGGCCCAAAAGAAACGGCATAGGTTTGCATGGTAGCCGTCCGTTGGAATTAGTGGCCACGTTGGCGTCCGTTGGCATCGTTGGGCCGAAAATGCCAGAACGTCATAACGCAAAGCTCCGCATGTGTGCGATCCGTTGGCCACTCGTTTGGCCAAGCTACGGGGCTAGTTGCCGATGTACAGTCGAGCACGTTACAGCCTTGCATTATTTAATTGTTATTTATTATATGCTTTTTTAAACTCCTCAAAAAAAAAAAACCAAAGATGGGGTTTAGGAAATCTGAGTTTGATCAGCTTATACTCCCGTTTTCGTAGCCAATAATTCATGCAAAGCTTGAGCTATCATACGAAAGATTATTTTTATTCTTTAAAATGCATACCCTATTTGATATGATTATGCCATCAGGCAAGGACATATCTTTAAAATATGGTGTAAAATGTAAATTGAAAAAGCTGCAAAATTGACCAAAGTTTTGGGTACGTCACCATTTTTGTTGTTGTTGATGAGTGAGTTTCCCAATGTCTCTTGGTTGTTGCTGCACTCTAATGTGAACATTGACATGGATTGGAAAAACACTCTGCCCTACAAGTTAAGCAAACAACAACAAAAAAAAGTGTATGGAAACAACCAAATAAACAAGCATGTAGGGCATTAAAAAAAAAAAACAAAAAATGGACATAAGGCATTTAATCTTACAAGACCTTTTACCACATTACATGACAAAGTAGTTTTAAAAAATGGCAGGAGCTTGATTGCATGGATTTCAATGTTTATCTTCACAGATCTTTGATTCATCATATGTTCATTGATTTTAAATGACATGATCAGAGGTTCAGTATCGGTGTGGACGACCCACGTGCTGCACCACGCCTGGCACCGCTTCCTCGTGCTGTTGCGTGAGCTTGTGATGACTTCGTTTGCTGTAGGATGCATTCGCCATCAGACGTGGCCAATGTCGTTGCATTTGGTGCTATTTTTTCATACAGCTCCGGTCGAAGTTGCATCCACAAATGTTCAGTGGGGTTGAGGCTGGGGCTGCACTGCAAGGCCAGTCTATTCTAGTTCATACCCTCTTATCTGAGAAAATCCATTGCAAGTCAAGCTCCTGGCACATTTTTTAATCACTATTCTGTTGATTAATGTGTGTGAAAAGGTCGCGTAAAATTGAATGTTTTATGTCCTTTTTTGTAAAATGCTCATACATGTTTTTTATTTTACTTTTCGTTGTTGTTTGCTTACTTGCTGCAGGTTTTTCTTTCAATCCCATTGTCAATTAAGTGCACAACAACCAAGAACATGGAAAACTCACTCATTCAAACAACAACAAAAATTGTGTGATAACCACTTTGATCTTTGCAGCTTTTCAATTATACACTTTACACACATTTTAATGTACTGTCCTTTCTTTGATGATTATAATCATACAAATACGGCTATCATTTTTAAAGAAATTAAATTATTCTTTCCGATGATTGACTTAAAACTTGCAATGATTATTACTACGAAACTGGAGAGTATAACTCATCAACTAAAGATTTCCAAACTTTTTTTTTTCAAAATCAAGGTCCACATTTTTCCCGTCACGCTCAACTCCGAAAACTCGCTCGGGGGTGGGGGGGGCTTTACGACAAAAATTTCCCAAGTTCCCCCATTAAATCAATTCTTCACATTTTTCAAACACCCACCTTGGAGCAAAAAAGGCGGTGAATACGGCCGTGCAAAGCGGGGGGTTTTGGGGTGTTTAACACCGCTTTGGCAAAAAGGGGGGGGGGGTGTTGAACACTCCCAAACACCCCCCCCCTCTGCGGTACGCGATATGATCCATGATTAACGCAAAAACATTGAAAACTATTTTGAAATTAACCTTGCCAGGCCGATTTCACAGGTTTGTCCTGATCGTTTTTTGAAGTACCCATTTTACGGAATCTGACGTTAATGGTTGACAAAATTTTACTATTTTAAACAATTAATCGACGAGGGCCAGAAACACAACGCCTAAGCATAAAAACATGACTGCCTATGACAGAGACCAGAACATTGACCACCTTTTCATTATCCCTAATTATGTGAAATTCATGACAATCTTCTTGCAATTAGTTATCTCCATATTCTTGTGCTTAAAAAATACATTCGTCATGATTAACAGCAGAATTAACTGAAATTGGAAAGATTACAAATTGTCGTCAAATTTTGTCATGTCCTTTTCGTATACAAATTAACCCGTTGGTTTACGGGACGGATGTGGCCCTGTGTTAACTCTATGGGATTTTCAGAATCTCGGAAGGCAACGGGTTACATCCAAATTCCATACCCCTTTCATTTCAAGCCCAAATCCAGGAAGAAAAATTGAAAATATATATATATATATATATTATATATATATATATTATATTATATATTATTTTTTGGTCAAACTAACATGACTTCAAACTATCTGACAGTGCAAAAAAATATATGATAAAATACTATCACTTTCCCGCCCTCAATTTGATCAAGTGCACACAAATAAGAAAATACAACAAAGCGCGGACATGCTTCTGAGGACGGTTCGAGTATGGGCCGTTTCTACTTTAGGCTTTAGGATAGTGAAAAACAACTTATAAAATAAAAAAAAAATTCCAACAAAATGATACCATGATCATGATTTTGAAAAAGCGTTTGGATTCTAGTGCCATTTTTCTGAAGGCAATGTTATTTCCAGAAATTTCGTTATTTTTCAATTCCACGCGAATGATAAGGACACCGAAATATTCTCGCGTACGATCTGCCTATTGCACTGGACCCAGGTCAAGTTAACAATGTAATCTCACCTACCATTGTCTTCGGAATGTCTGGCTCTTGTTCTTTGTCTGCCCCGCTTGTTTCTGTGCATTCTGTTGCGCTGAAATATTTTGATGTTCCAGTATTCTCGATGTGAGAAAGGAAATGGCTCTAGAATCTAACACCTCACTCAGAATGCATATCATCATTGCGTATCATTTTGTCGTAAAAAGAATGTGTTTCTTTGCCACTGAAATAACAATTAATGGCATTGTTTGTTCATTGATGGTGAAAGGAATTAAACTATTCCGGCAAATTCGAAACCCCTATATGTGGGACTTCCGAAATGATTTCTTTGTTTCTTGTTCTGAAAAGGTTAGTAGAATGCTCATTTAACATTCTACATGGCTTGAACACGCAAAAAAACAGTTTGTGGAAGTGTTGAAGCATTATAAAGATGCGAGAAATGGGGGCTGGACGACAAAGTTGATATTTTATGAATTGTCATAATCGG
>JZLH01S0173154.1:3690-14584 GCA_001188425.1 Eucidaris tribuloides | reverse complement strand
TATCACACAATTATACTAAGTGACCCCCCCCCCCCCCGGAGACTAGATAGATAGATAGATAGATAGATAGGTTGATTGATTGATTGATTGATTGATAGATTGATTGATTGATTGATTGATTGATTGATTGATTGATTGATTGATTGATTGATTGATTGATTGATTGATTGATTGATTGATTGATTGATTGATTGATTGATTGATTGATTGATTGATTGATACTACGGTATAATGATAAGATGGCCAGTTGATAAGTTAATCAGTTAAATAGTGAAGTAATAAGTTAGTTATGGTTCGTTATAGTTAGTTTTCGCTTTTTAGTTAGGCTATGTAGTAGTTGGTAATAGTCATTTCTTCACTTATTTAAACCTACCTTTTCTGCGTTTATTTATTGATCTTCGTTCCGCCGTTCTCTTCACCGAAGCCTTCGTCGGACCAGTTGCACCAGACGGCTTCGAATGAAATTGTCGGCGATATTTTTCTACGTCCGTTTCTTCCTGCTTCAGGAGCTCGTTCCTCAAAGCCCGCGTTCCTTGCAAGCATTCCAGCTGTCGTCTGCGGGCTTTCTCGTACTGGGCCATCCAAGACGACTCCAAGATTTCATCGGTGGATGTTTCTCCCCCACCACCTTCGTGCGGAAATCCATTAGAAACTTTGCACGTTGTCATTTCAGTTTCATCAAAGGTTGGGCAATCCGTATTTCAAAATCAACAAACATTTACTCCGTTCATCTATCAGCACGAACATGTTTTCCGTGAAGATTTTAAACTCTCGCAGAAAACAAGATCAAGATATCCCGAGCGATGTAGTAACACTTCACTCCGACATTGCTATATCTCAGTAGTTCGATTCACTGAACACTTATTTTGATCAAACATTTTGACGAAGAGGTAAAAATTGACAAAGTCTGAAAATTCCAAAATTCTTACCAAAAGGAACGCAACATTTTGACGTTTAACGAATCAGATTTTGTCCACTTATGTGTGCATGTACGTTCAATTCATCTTATGCCTCATTAAGATACGAATGCAGTTTCAATCTTTGGAATTACGCGAGTATACGTTCTTTTCACTCTACGATGATCACAATGCAGTCTCGTGGTTAAGCCCAAATCGTATCAGTTTCTTTCAATCCCATTTCCCAGTTATTTCCTCTTTCAAAACAAAATCAATCAAGCATGTCAAATAAAACAGCGTTTGTTCGAAGGAGACAGTCCGTATAATCCTTTCTCTTTTATAGACTCCGTATTTTAAGCGTAGACCCTTCAGAGGTTTTTCTTTCTAGGTCCGATCTTACAGTTAATCAAACCAATTGTTATAGAAGAATTTCCTCGTCATTTCATACGTCGGGTTGGTGTTATATTCACGGCATAGGCTGACGACTGATGCATTGCGAATCGCTAAAACTGCTGTCGATTTCGTAACTAAATCTTCACCTTCATTTCCTTTAGCTTTACACTTGACAAAAAAAACGGTATCGTATGTCTTTTGAGAATTTGAATGATTCCACGTATCGTAATCACATTTGATCCTCGTAAATACAGGGTGAATGAAGAGCCATCACATAAGTTACCAATTTACAAGTCCATTTCGACCATTTGCGTCAATACATCTTCCTAAAAATAAGTTTCATCACGGGGTAGATGATAGCAGAAAATGTGCAGCTACAAATATGATACAATTAAACAAACTACACTCCCATGCCTACACAGGTATTAATTTAACCCGTGCTTTTTGTCAAAATTCGTGAAATAGAGAAGTAAAATATTGTCCGGTACAGTGTTGGATTCTCTGTATGTCATGTGTGTGTCGTTTGGCGTCCGTCTTTTATTCGTTGTGAGAAACCGAACAAAGCTGGTCACGATACATTGTAGCAACGAAATGTTACGGATATCACGAGGCCGCGAAAGCCTGCTGATAATATTTATCGATCCAGGTGTAAGAAAGAAAAACAAAACTCTAATGTACTTGCTGAACATGGATCTAACACCTTTTAATGTCTCGTACCACTATACCTTACATCCCCTAACAAAATGCTCATTGTTTTGTCACGAGCGTCTGTGTGCATTGTTTGCCTGTATTTCTCGACCAGTGCAGAACTATGCGTAGGGTAAATGTTGACGGACAAAAGTGTAGGATATGTTCAAATAAAACTGGAGAGGGACGCTTTTTATTCACGTTTTCATGTCAACAACTCGTCTTTTAACAGTTAATCGGTAAATAGTCTAGGTAGACTGAATAAACACGTTTACACGATTGTCAATCAGCACTGTACAAATGTTGAGTCAATAATGCTTAATGCCTTAAATCATCGGATGGTGGTTTTGATGTAGTATATCTGAAAACAAGTCTGAGGTGTAGCAGGCGTCAGTAGATACTTCAGATATGGGGGGGGGGGGTGGTGGGGTCAACTGATAATTGCTTTTATTTGTCAAACTAACGCCTAATTGTTATGGTGGGAAGGGAAGAGGGTTGGGAGATTATTTAAGGGGATGGTCAAAACTATGAAATGTCTTGTCAACCATAACAAACTCCAAGTTGCTCAAAACAAACATAAATGGGGTTGTGGGGGATGGGGGGGGGGTGGGGATATGAAGCAAGGGTATAGGAGAGGGTACGAGATTCAAAATTTATACTTTCTCTCATAGTAATTTAGGTTGCTGTTATTGTTACAATTTTGACATTCTTATAAAGTATTGTTTCAATAATAATTTAGCCCCCACCAACCCACATCCCTACACCCTCCTACACCCGATCCTGCTCCCATGCCTATGATGTGAAGTGTGTTAACATGATTACAGGTACCAACATTTTTTTATACCTTAAAATATTATTTACTTTTATTTTGTGATAAATTTCAAATGTGGTTATATTGCACGAGATAAAATTCAATGTTTGTTTTTTGGTTTTCTTTTTTTTTAGTCTTTCAGTACTCACAAATTTTCACAAGCTTTGCTGGCCAATTTCTATTCAAACTTTCCAACACACACTACACTCAGACACACATTCAACAAACCACACATCCAAACAACCATTGACACTTTTCATGAACACTTTTTGAATTATGTCAACTTCCAATAATATGCAGGAAACAAATATGATGTATGTCACATAAAATAATTTATTTTTCTTTTCTTCAAAGTATGGTGCCTTACATATCTTTGTTTCTTCCAATAAATCTGATATTGTACAGGATATATATGCAACACTTTTATAATATGCACCATCTTCACAAGTTTACACATTGTAGTTGATAATGTCATAGACAAAACTGACAAATCACTTGAAGTTTGAGACTTGATTTTTTTCCTATGGCTGCATGCAAATTGTGCTCCGCCTGAAAACTTCTCAAACTATTGAGGGAAGCAAAATCTACCTTGCAATTTGTCAGATTTGTCTTTATTTACATCATATACGATTTTATTCAAGTAACATCATGGGTTTAGGGTTATATGTTGTTTAACCAATTAACCACAAGTACCTCCCTCATGTGACTTGTGAAAATGTTAGTAACTGTGAATATATGTATGTATGTATGTATGTATGTATGTATGTATGTATGTATGTATGTATGTATGTATGTATGTATGTATGTATGTATATTCAGTTTTGATATTGTACAAACAGCACAATTTGACATAATTTAACACAACAGTTTTGCTATACTCCTCTAGTTATCATATACTTTAACCCTTTAGCACCTTAACCTTCCCAGAATAGCTCTTTGAATGCTAACAACACAGGATCATACATCATTGTGTGTGAAGTATTGTATCTTTGGTATCCAAAGGGATTACTTGCCCTATTGCTTCTTGAAATTTGTGGTATCCATAGTTACCAGAGAGAATTGACAACTTCTGGCAGGCATTGTTTGAAGTGAGGGAGATCAGAACTGCAACTGCTACTCATGCACGGGGAACCAAAGTTTGATAACTGTCCTGTTTTTTGACAAAACCCTTCAAATTTTCAAGCCATCTCGAACCTACGAGGTATAAAGCTGCTAATTGTATAACTTATTCAGATTTTAAATGATTGACAGCTGCAAGGATCACAACTGAGAATAATAAATTGCAATATACATCTGTATAGAATTAGAAAATGTACATTCAGCCACAGTCAAGGAAGAAACAAGGGAGCAGAAATGTAGGTATTACATCCCCCTTTACTTGAGACACAGTCAAAACTACAGGCATAGACGTACACGTAGGAGGGGGCCTGGCAAAACACAGGGGCCACACAGATTTCTGGTGCCCCTTGCAACACATGCCCCCACAAATATTTAAACAAGAAAGACAGAATGTATATGCTTCTTTCTGGGTTAGAGCCTGATGGACTGAAGGCCCAAATGAACAAAAATACTAAATATACCTTCGCACATAATAGGAGCAACTGAAAATGCATATGTGTAGCCCCAAGCAAATGTCAACCTAATATAAGTGTACAGTTTCAGTAATGTACATGTCCTTTCTTTGGGAGGGGTTATGTGCCCCCATGTGCCTTGCCCTATAGTTATGCAATTGCTTTGACTAAATGCTGAGAGAAATATACAGGGTGGCCCAGAAAGAATGCTACGAGTATGATCGCTAATTTCTTCATCATTATCGGCAAAATGTCATTCATTTTATTTCGTTGGTTAGAACATTCTTTTTCCAATAAAATGATACCAAGATCATTGATTTTGAGTACGGCGTTTTGATTCTAGGGCCATTTTTCGGAGACAATGCAATTTCCCAAATTTGCCAATTTTTCAACAGCGGCGGTCATTGGAACGCCGAGATATTCTGGCATCTCAGCTTGCCATACCGGACAAACCGCGATGACAATGGAGACATAGCTCGCATCGTCTTCCTTATGAAAGCGAGGGCATTCCAGCTCCTTGTCATTGCTGTTTGTCCGGTATGGCAAGATGAGACGCCAGAATATCTCGGCGTTCCGATGACCGCCGCTGTTGAAAAATTGGCAAATTTGGGAAATTGCATTGCCTCCGAAAAATGGCCCTAGAATCAAAACGCCGTACTCAAAATCAATGATCTTGGTATCATTTTACTGGAAAAAGAATGTTCTAACCAACGAAATAAAAATTAATGACATTTTGTTGATAATGATGAAGAAATTAGCGATCATACTCGTAGCATTCTTTCTGGGCCACCCTGTATAGTACATACCTATATTTATGACTTTGAAGTATTTCCCTCCCTCCTCCTCTCCCAATATACATTACACCTTGTGCATCGACTTATTTATCACATCCTTCCCGACCACCATCCATTATCCCACACAAGTCCTACATAGGTCTGTAGTACCAGAACATCATACATTAATAGCAAACAAGTAATTCCAATATTTTGTCGGTTGAAAACCAGAAGGGCATAAACTCAATAAATATTGACAACCAGAAGGCACAAGGGCACTAACATCATTGACTTAGTACAGTGATAATGCCCTTCTAAATATTAACAGGTACTGAGTTAATGTCCTTCTGGATCTCAGTAGACAATTTTTAAACCCGTTGAAGACGATTTGATTTTGCTTTAACACGCACTCCCCATAGACCTCGCCACGAGATATCTCGTGTCTAGTCTTCAACAGGTTAAGGAGCTTCCATATACTGGCAGCCACAATTTGTCGCCTAATATATTTTGTTCCCATTAAATAACCATATAATATTTCAATACTGATACTACTCCTTCCCATCCTCCCCCATCATAGTGGCATGTTGGCGTGTTTCTTTGGCGGATTGCTCTGCTTCTTGCTGGCTAAGAGGTCGAGGTCACGGCAGATGCGCTTTCGGGTCACGTTGGGTGGGATAATGTCATCGACGAAGCCTGTCAACATAAAAAAGAAATAGAAGTCAGTTTTTTTAGTGAACAGCAATTGTTACAAGAATCCTGAGGAAATGTGTGTAATCTGCATGTACTTTATTTGTCAATTCATATATATTTTACAAGATACTTTTGTAGGCATGGAGTAAAAAAAAGGTTTACTCTGGAAATTTGTAAAAACAAAAATTGCAAAGTACAATATTAATTTTTTTTGTTAGTTTGAATTTTTACTTTACTTGTTTTGTGAACCTTGAACCTTGCTAAACAATGATAGGGGGTCAATTGGGGCCGATAATTTTGACAACCTGAAAAATTCATAAACCAATAAAACTTAACATAAAAATATTACTAAGCATACACAATTTTCAATTTTTGAGCACGATTTATAATGCGATTGTAAAAATTGACTTTTTTCTTACTTTTGCCCCCCCCCCATCCGATAAAATAAATGGAACGACACCCCTAAAAATGACAGCATTCAACTGTGAACTTCTATACATGCTTCTCATACAGCTAATGTACTCAAGGCCCACAGTCCCAACAGAATGGAATAATGCCATCACTGGTTCAAATGATTAAGAAGGGGCATAAACTGTTTCCACAATGCAACACAAACATCCCTGTCAGTCAGATAGCTTACTGCCTTAATTTTCCTACTATCTTGTGCATTAATGTATTCAAAAAATATATCTGTATTTTGAAACCAGCTTTGATTTTGTTTGAGTCAAATTAAACTTATTATTGTTTGACTCATGCCTATGAGTCTTTGACTGTGGATCTCTATGCAGGTAATGTAACTAACAGTTCATGGGAAACTGAATGGCATATCATGGGCTGACTATAATGACATCATCAAAACAACTGCCATAACGTACAGGTCTTACAGAATTGAACTTGCAAGTTTTGAACCTGAACATACTCATATATTGGCTGAATCAATTATGTAAACTGTAAATTTGCTAAAGTCCAGCGAGCTTCTTACATAGACAATTTAATTTACTGTAAAATGTTTTTAAAATTCACCTAAGCTACCCAATTTCCATTGCCCTATCAAGCTGCTAACACAGCCTACACTGAACATTTCACCATGCAGACATATAATAATGAATAAAAGAAGAATGGTGATATTTGCAGAGATTCCCTAATCAGGAAGTCCGAGAAAGAGAGCAAACACAGATGTTTCACATTCAAGTGCATGTGCACATAATGGTGGAGGAACATAGCTTCTTATGGGAGGGAGATCGCAAAACACATATGTGATACGAGCGTCACGTACATTACACAATTTGCAAGATAATGGTTTACCTCTTTATGGAGAGCAGTGTCCCGGCGCAAACGTATACCTCAATACACATATAATTTAATTTAATTCTAATCAAACACTTACAATTTAATGCATTGACCTTGTGGTCAATCATCACACTAAGCATTTGTTTTTGTTTTTCATATATGTTTTAATGTATCCATGTTTTGCTCAGGGGGTCAAGGTGTATAAGTCACTTTTGTGACTTTCTGTTGACTTCCTCCTCATTCTCTCATACATTATACATGTGTATAAACCTGTTTATTTATACTTGTTTATATCCTTTGCTTTTTCCTTTGTATGTACAGTACATCAATGTTTTTAATGTGGAAATAAAATTCAATTTGAATTTGAATTACGGATAACCTAATGAAGGCTGGATTTACTGTGCCTTACTGGCTTCACTTTGAAAACAATACAAAATCAGTTGAAACTTTCATAGTTATGTTTGTAAAAAATGTTGTGCATACACTGAAACCACTTTAATGTCTGGGGAAATTTTCTCTTTAATTTACATCTTCCATTCAATGGGTTAAGATTTGCTATTATGTGCATCAATCACATATTCTTGTTCACTGATTGGTTAAAAGTATGTATGCCAAAAGATAGTATTTACCATACCATAAACAGTACCTCTGGTTCTCGAAAGGTGCTTGTTTATAATGGTGTATTTCACGCGCACGCCAAATGCAAGGAGGCAGGGAAAATAAGCACTGAATTTTGCATGCACATCATGCAAATGTACGTATCAACAGCAAAAGCAATTGTTCTTTTACAATTGGTGAGTTTGGAATGCACTCATTTATTAAATTCTTTAACCAATCAGTGAACAATGAATATATGGATGAAGTATATAACACAAATATATACTGAGGCTCTGGTTTAAAACTATGTCCCTTGTTGACTGCAATAGTGCTATTTAGCTTTGAGGCAAACACCATTGCAGTCACCTTGGGCCCATAATTTTAACCAGGGCCTCTTATAACAGTATATATTTGTATACTAACCTCTGGTGGCTGCTGGGAAGGGGTTGGCAAACTTCTCGATATATTCTCGCTCCCTTTCGGCTACCTCTTGGCCATCACGGAAGATGATTTTAACAGCACCCTGAGGGAGGAAAAAGCAAAAACGTTCAACTTTTAGTCAACAATTTAGTATGATCATAGCTGAATACATTCAAATATTCAGTGATGTTAAATTTCAGACAAATACAGCTAAATCCACACATCCAGAGTTATGCACAAGAATTATGAAAATAACAAGTCCCGTGTATCTCTATCTCTCTCTATATGCATGTTTTTACAGGGGTGTGTGTGTGTGTGGGGGGGGGGGTTGTAAGTACCTCCCAACAAGGACATTAGTCTTCACTTTACATTCCAACTGAGAAATCATAATTTGTCAAATATGGATTGCTCAAATATACTTCTCTTAAAATTATAATTTGTGCTACAGTGCATTGTCATTGGAGTGCATGGAAGTTACACCACTGCTAATACTATATATGTAGGTGTAGCCAAGATTCTTTAATCAAGCAAAGAAAAATGGTCATCGAGTCTAAAGGAAACCTATTTCATGGCGCAAATCGATGCAAAAAGCAAACAAGAGTGTCGGCTGGGGCAGCATCATATACGCGGCTGTAAGATGAAAACATGTCACTGTGACCTTGACCTTTGACCTTTTGACCTCAAAATCAATAGGCTTCCTAGGATCCATGCTAGTATCATACACACCAAATTATATGAGCCTGGGTTTAGTTAAACTGAAGTTATTGCGTTTACAAGGACTACACAAGGGTAAGATGAAAACATGTCTCTGTGACCTTGACCTTTGACCTTTCGACCTCAAAATCAATAGGCTACCTGGGATCCATGCTAGTATCATACACACCAAATTATATAAGGCTGAAGTTATGAAGTTATGAAAACTGAAGTTATGGCGTTTACAAGGAAAAGTTAATGGACGGACAGACAGACAGACAGACAGATGGACAGACGGACACCGAGCGTGATACCATAATACGTCCCGTAGCCGGGCGTATAAAAAAAAAAGAGTTGTCTAGTTTGCAATCACACTTTTCTCCTTCTCATCACCAACTTTTCTTTTCTAAGAGTGGGTGTTTGAAAACCCTAAATACTCAAATAACCCTCCCCCCTCCCTCGGTAAGCCTATAGCTTATGGTTCCAACAATACATGCCTGAATGAATAAGCTGGTTCATAATTAGTACATGAAACAACTGGCCCCCATAATGTCACATATTTGTGAAAAGTGGATAGCTCTCCTCATGAGGCTTCTAAGAGCAGCCTCATTCTTAAAATGATGGGGTGCCTTAGATCCTTTTGTTACAGCCAGTTGAGAAGAATAGTTTCTTCTCCTGAATATGCATCTCGTGCATGCTTGATTTATCACATAGCTTTCATTTTATGCTATTCAGAATTTTCATATTCTTCCTACACAAGTTTATTTTGAATGACCTTTGTGGTCTGCACATTAACAAATTGTAATTATGAAGTGGCTTATTGTAGAAGACTCAAGTATTGTTTGTGGCCTTAAGTACATATTTACACACATTTTTTAGTACAACATTACGTTTTCACACACTCACCGCAGCACCCATGACAGCGACTTCAGCTGTTGGCCAGGCATAGTTGATGTCTCCCCTTAAATGCTTGGAGCTCATCACATCATAGGCACCACCATAGGCCTAATGGAATGGGAAGAGAGAAACATCACATTATAATTTAAAGGCATTGTATAACAATGTATCCACTTTCAGAAATCTGAGCTACATGATTTCCCATTTCCACCAGTGTCTCTGACAAGGTCTGAAAATGAAGCCCTGAAAAATTGCATTTCAAAACAATCAATATGTGCATTTAAACAGTGATAATCATTAAGCAACCAGTCCCGTCTTCCATAGACAGCTGTGTTGCAAAATTTTCATCCACTGACAACAATTCATGTGCCGATTTTTATCTGTTCATATCTTACGAGGGACAACATAACTGTCTGAAGTTTAGTGTTCTATGGTGTTTATATATCGATTCAAATACTATCATACAAGAGAGCAAAGTTTGACAATGTTTTGAAACAGGGCTTCCACAATGTTATATAGTGTCTTGTGTTTGATGATAGTTACTTTGTTCTTAATGGAATCTTTATCTTTTGCTGCTTCAATTATGCTGTTCTGCACTATAGTCATGTTTAGAAATCAAATAAATAATAGATGGTTTTGAGGCAGCATTTGTCAAAATTATTTTATTCTGCAAGTACCTATTATCATTTTAATTTGACATATGCTTGAGATATTTAACAACAAATCTTACCTTTCTGGTGATAACTGTTATCTTTGGCACTGTAGCTTCAGCGTATGCATAGAGCAGCTTGGCACCATGCCGGATGATACCACCATATTCCTGGCTAGTACCTGAGTAAAAATAAAGAAATGACACATTAAAAGGAGAAAAATGTAACCTGTTGAGGACTACGTACAAGATATCTTGAACTGGGGTCTATGAAGAATGTGGGTTATATCCATACGCGTACACAGGAAGGGGGGTGTTTTGGGTGTTCAAACAACCCCCTTTTGCAAAAGGGGTTGTTAGCATCCCCAAAACAACCCCTTTTTCCCCAGGAAAATACCTCCATTTTTGTCAAAAGGGGGTGTTTTAAATCACTGGAACACGAAAAAAATGATGATTTGTCTTTAACTGGCAGCAAAATTTAGCCATGCAAAATTTTTTTTGTGGCAATTTTTCTTTTTCTTGCAAAT
>JZLH01S0173112.1:8543-19922 GCA_001188425.1 Eucidaris tribuloides | reverse complement strand
TCGATGATCTACACAAAATTATTCAACAGGGGGTTCAATGACCAGAAGAACATTGAGGCAACCACTTACTAGAAATCACAACTGAGAATATGCAATTGCTGCCCTTGTTCTCCCCCAGGGGCTCAGGGTACATAAACCGACTAGCAGTAGGGCAAACTTCAACTGATTGTCTAACCTCTCCTAACAAGTATTAAATATCTTATTCATTTTTTTTTTAGCAATTCTGATGGTTGTTGAGTTGAATAACTAACTTCCCTCAAAGCCTGCATTTTTACTATCACATTAAAAAAAAACAGTCTAGAATCATGTCTTGAAGAAACATAATGTGGTCTCCATATAATGGGTAACATTTAATGGGGTACTCCTGTTAAATGGGTAGAAGTTAGCAAAGCATTTATGATCTCTTTTATTGAAATTTACTCCATTTTTGAGGTACTGCTGTTGAATGAGTAAAAAAAAAATGCCTACCTAATCATGCAGAAACTACTGTTCTGATAATCTATGCACAACCATAAAATCATCAAAACATGTAGACCTTATACAGAGCATGGACAGGCAAGATGGGCCAAAATCGAATTTAATCAATAAAAACTAAAGTAGAATATTCAGAAATATGCGTTTACACTTACCACTAGCATATGATTAATTTGCTTCATCCTCCAATATTTCACAATCAGGGATTAAGGGTGTGGTAGGGCCATGATGCCACCTTTCTCAGTCACCCGCATCCCAGTTTTTGGAAAACCAATAAATTTGGAAAAAACTGATTTATCAATTTGAGTGTCAAAATTGTACCAGGTTTCATAATGCAGTTAGTACTTGTAAATTGCAATTTAATGTAATTTGAGGGCTTCTGGGTGAAGGCAATTAAATTTACTGATATACCCGCAGGTAAGAATAAATGACGTATAGAGACGATGGTTTAAATTATAACTTGAATATTAGTGTTGTGTACTCCTAATAAGACACTGACGCCCAGAGGAATGGTAACTTTGGCTTGTATCGTTATATCACCCACAGTCACAATATACATCCTACAATAATTAAATTGTAATAATTGTTTATTTCTTACATTTACTCTAGCCGAAAGCATTTTAGTTATGATTAAAATTCCACTGATATCTTCAACGGAAGGAAAATGCCCCCCCAAAATGGTGGAAAAAGTATTGAAAAAGAGTATTACCAAAATCTACAAACCAGTCATTGAGAAGCAACTGTTACATTGGAGGAAAGGGGCCGGGGGGGGGGGGGGGGTCGCTAAGTTTCATTTGCCTGCAGACATCTTATTATAACAATTTCAATCATTTCATCAATTAAAAAAATTACTACAAAGATCAACTAAATATTTACATATTTCAAAGTAAACCTATGAATGCCAGAATATAATATAACAATATACATGTCGAACATTTCATTTGAAAAGGAATTTTGGGAATATCTGTTACAACACTTTCATATTTATATGTAGAATTATTTGAAAAGTGGTGGATTGTACGGACACATAGTTGCGTAACAATGATTATAAAACAGCAATGCCACTTAAACTGAAAAGACAAAATTTACTAATCACTTTGTTTATTACTTAGTTAATGATTAATTGTATTATGCCTTTATTTGATGTTTGCTTACAAAGGCACAAACATCACGGCGAGTCACCTCAAGGGGGAAATTTGTCCAAACCAACATCAATGTTTTTCATATCTAAGGCACGGTTATTGAATTAATCATGAATTCTGTCATTTGCCATCCATCCACGGGGAACACAACAGGTCTTGTTTGTAGGAATCTCTCTCAATTTTAACATTTTGTATCTCTAGCCACAATTGATCAGGTGTTTACATTTTGTTTTCTTTTTAGCAGTTTTGTTTATTGTTCTCTTCTTGATATTTTTTGTTTTCAGCATGAGGGTTTTATTTTAACCTGTCTGAGACCAAGAACGGGCTGGGGTCCATGAAGAATGTGTGTGGTATTGATATAAATTTGTCTACAACAGGTTGAACATTATTTGTAATTCTTTTTTTTCTTTATGGTATAATTTGAATGTACAATCATGGTGTTTGGGAAAAGAGAAAAAAATGAAGGGTAGGAATTAATTTTTATTTTTTTAAGAGCAATTTTTATTAGAGGCTTGGGGCTATTTTTGATTTTTGGGGGTTATTTTTCTACCACTGGGGCTACTTTTTTGTTGCACATCAGAATTTGAAGAATGCAATGAAAGATCACCGATGTTTTAGCCGGTGTTTCATCCATAAAAGCAACCATTTAATTCATTTTTGTTTCATTGCCACAATAAAAAAAAAAATGTGACTTTTTTGTGGCAAATCTGAGGGCTATTCTGAAGGAAATGGTCACCCCAAAGAATTGGGTTTTGGGGATTTTAGGGGCCGATTTGGGCTTTGCCAAGGGCTAAATCGCCCGTCGCCTTGGGTTATTTCCTACGCTGAAAAGATTGATTCAGAATTTGAGGCAAATGGCAGCACAAGATGATGATAAACCTTTTAGGGATGGTAGGTGGCACCAAAAAACAACAACATAGTTCTCTAATTAGGAACAAATTATTCTGTATTCATTTATATTTGACAATTTATACATGAACAAAATCGTCAGACTCTACTCTTAAATCATCTAAGCATTTCAACTGGGGGAATGCAATACAGGTAACTGTCATTGAATGAAATCAATGTCCCAGAAACTACCAAGCCCAAAGGGTGTTTGTACGTGTGTATGTATGTGCGTGTGTCTATGAGTGAGTGTGTTTGTGTGAGAGAGAAAGTGTGTGTGTGTGTGTATGTTTGTGTGTTTGTGTGTGAGAGAATATGTGTATGTGTACATGTATGTATCTGTGAGTGCATATAAGTGTGTCTGTGACTGTATGTGCATGTACGTATGTGTCTGTATGTCTGTGTGTGTCTGTGTATATCTGCATATGTTTCTGTGTGTCAATGTGTGTCTGTGTGTTCTAGTAATGATCCCTTATGAAATACACAGAACACAAATTAAAAGGTCTACTTGGACTTTGCTCTGGGTACAAGATCTGTCTTGTGTGGTCTAAGGGGTATCCCACAGATAAGTGGCTTTAAAGATACATCTGCATACGTACAAAATTCACTGAACATATCTAAATCAAATAAGAATTAAGATTTTAAATAAGTGATAGAAGCATACAAATTTTCATAGATGACAATATTTTGTAACCTGCCTTTAACTACAGATGTGACAAATTTATGCCTAAGAATTAATTTCTAGTAAGACGAATATCTGAATGATTTTCAAGGAAGGACAAATGTCGTGTGGGTTATTAAAAAGAAGCCAATTATTAACTGACCGTATTAACTTCTTTAAAAAACACTTTTATGCCATCTGCTTCAAGTCATACAGATTTGGAGACATGTAGCCTCGCTCGACACGTATTTTATTGATCGCGCAGCTCGCAAGGTTCAGATGTTTTTTTGATTTCATTTGCAGCCTCGGCCCGATATTCAAGTGATTTGCACAAATTTATGGGCAAGAGAAGGCTTTGAGCTGCTGCGCTCTATTGAATCTGCATTTTGATCTTAGCCGGCTCAGGATTGGTAAGGTGTGTCGTACTACACAACCTCATAAATACATTGTTGACTGGAAATGTGATAAACCAAGTTTAAAATATACTGACAGTAGGGGGAAAGGATAAGAATTTTTAATCATTTTCTGTTTATAAGCTGTGGTGGATTTGCAAGAAGTTCAATAGTTCAGGACTTGTAAAATACATTGAATTTTTCGTGGTGGCTTAATTTTCGTGAATTTCGCGACTTACTGAACGCCAACATTTTCACTTCCTGATTTTTCTGTACAAAGTGAATGCAAATACAATAAAATTGCGAAAATATACTCTCGCAAATTCCCCGTCTTGAAGCAAAATTGCGAAAGTATATATGGACACGAAATATATGGCGTATGTGGAATAGTAAAATATGTCAACATACATCTTTGAGGAAATAACTCTGAAGTAATAAAGTACACTTTTACTTTTGGAAACAGTTATGCATTTGACTGTTGTCCAAATTGTGCAATCGAATTAGATGATTGTTACAACATTCACTCTGAAACCTGGATTTACAAAGGGGTATCAAAGACAGTAATATTGCTCAAGTAAAGTGTGTGGATGATTATCAATATCTACCTAAAGCTGTTTGTTTCTTTGTTAAATTTTTGCTTAAAAGATTATTTAATTGCCATAGAGTTAATAAATGTACATGGCAAATCCAGTTCCCATAGTTAAGGGGTTAAAGGTTTATATTTGCTAAGGAAGTTGAACTGTATACATGGTGTTTATACCAGAGGTTGAAGCATTCAATGTGATTTGGGTAAAAATAAGACCTTTAAATACAACATTTAAGAATTTCAAATTGCTTTGATATGGCATGAAATAGGGGATGTGGCAGAAGTTTTGTGCGATGTATTCTACTTGAACTACATATGACAAATGAAAAGGATTGTTTCAGTTATTTTGAAACAAACAATTTTCCTTACACACCAGATTTCAACAGTGCGTCTAACTTTAGCCTCTTTTGTGAAAAGAGACCAATTCATACATTTTATTTAATGAGGCATGCATGGGGTTAAAAAGATGAAAGTGTTGAATCAACTTTCACCTGAAAACTCAAACAAAAACCTAAGGAGAAATTGAACACAAATACACCTTCAAAGTAAGGACGCTAGTGCCTTAAAGAGACAATTTTTCCTTATTCCTTTTCCCTTCATATCACACAGATATGATAGGAAATTCTGAGATCTTCTTCCTTACAATATTGTGCAGGATATCCTATTGCTACTAGTTGTAATTGTCTTTGCTTTATAATTTCATGTACTAGTACTACCTCACACAGTATAGTCATATAATGATCTACTGTAACAGTGTATGAGCGATGAAGTCAGTGACTGATAATAGGGTAAAAAAGGCAGAGAGGAAGAAGCAGAAAATGCCATATGTCGTTCCTCCTCCACAAAGAGTGTATAATTACGTCTTTCCTGAATTCTTTAACAAAACATCATCAAGTACGTTGAGCACGGCATTTAATAACTATTTAGTATTATGTGTAATTTCTCTGAATCGGGACTCAAGAGAATTTTGGACAATGAAATAAAAAGAAAAAATTCTTTGACAATAAGAGAGAAAAATATTAAATGTTGAGATGAAACGTGGGCGGGTGTTATTAATGTCATTTTTAATGTCAATACAGATCAATCGTTAATAGATGGAGTGACCGATTCTGGAACTTATGACTTTTCATGAGCCAAACATTGAAATGAAATATGCCCTAACACAAACAGAAATCCAGGGTATTGGAGCCTCCAATCATGATCTCATACGAACGGAGTTCCGATCAAATTCATAAATTCTGGAACACGATGCGCATTTGAGGCTTTCAAGGCCACTCCAGCGGTGAATAAAAACTGGTTGTTCGCGTTACGACGGTTGGTTTAACGAGGTCCTTGAATTTTCCATGCATCTATGCCACAAAACGCGATTCCATCCCTTGCAAGCCCTCTCTACAACTCGCCTGAAGATTTTATCTCAACGCAGGAAAAAATCCACTTCCGAAATGAAATACAAGAATAACATGGTTGGAATTAATGGCATATCATTGCTTCTGAAGACACAGTAAATCTATAGACAGGGCTCAACACTAGCACTTGCCCGCTTGCCCAGGGCAAGTAAAATTTCATGTTGGGCAAGTAAAAACTCAAAATGTTAAAATCTACTTGCCCAAATGGGCAAGTAAAATTTTGATCATGAAATGAGAAAAACACGTCCACAATTCTTACCGAAAACAATCAATTCAGCTAACTTGATAAATTTCATCATTATTTTGTTCATTGTACTTCATTTTATGACTCTTTAAATTCATAAATCATACCTTTTGCAACCCCTAGAATTAAAATAAGGTTTCATGTTTTGATTATTGTTTATTTTCGGGCAAGTAAAAATTTCATTTGGGCAAGTAAAAATCTGAAATTGATCATTTCACTTGCCCAAAGGGCAAGTAGGAAAAACAGTTAGTGTGGAGCCCTGCTATAGACGAGTGTGTTGCCTGTGTGTGTGCTAATTTGTTAAGGGAATTGGTAATTCATCATTTAATGACCCGTTAAACCTATAAGAGATGATTTGATTTCAGTATCACACCCATTGTTCATGGACCCCAGCCTTAGATATGTCATTCTTAATCTCCAATGGGTTAAGAAGTGCACTCACTTCCAGGAAAATCACTGCAGCAGTTGGAAGATACTGCTCGTTTCAGTCCCTCACTTCAACCCAATTTCTTTCATTTGCTGTAACTATAAACTCTATCACCCCTCCCAAAACCATTGACCTTCAACTATGCAAACACCGGACAAGACTTTTGGGACTTTGCAGACAGAACAGGGAGATTCTGAAGTTCAAATTAATTGCTACAGAAAGTGATAGTTTATAATGTTGAAATTTTTCGACAAACACAGAAATGCACTATTATTATGTCATCATTTCTTTGGCTCACCAAAACAATGTTGTTAATTAAACTTTCGCTTGATTTTCACAAAGATTTAGGATTCCACACAATTAACGATTAAAACTGTAAAGCATGTTATTCAGACATGCATAATCCTTACCTGTCATTATCATGGAATACTGGATTCAGCCCATGATCAGGACAAACTATGGCTGTTAAAACTTGAAATGCAATTAACAAAGGGATTGTAATTTCATACATACATGTATGGTTTGTAGTTTCATTTTTTTCTTTCTTCCTAAAGTCTGTTTTCATGATATTTATGACATGATATAAAGCTCAGAGAGACATGTATAATGCACTATACAATGTAATACATGTATAATATTATACTATTATTATTGAATATGCATTTTTCTGAATTACTGTATTCAGAATTAAAACAAAATTTTGACAATATAGTGGTTTACAGAAAATAAAATAAAATAGTTGCTTGGGTAGACTAATGGCAATGATGATTCATTTGACTTTCTACATACAAGTTCTATCAATATGTCAAGACACCAAATTATCACAATAAAATGTTGTGTAGTGATACAGATCAAATAAGAAGTATATCTTCACTTTCAAGAATTCTTAACTATTTCCTCAAAATATTTACTCCTACTCTTTTGAATAAGCCACAAAACAATCATTGATAACAGTTGAAATCTAAAAATATGTAACTCAAAACTGAAGTTCTTTGACAGGTTCTTAATCATTATTTGACTTGATCATTGTAACCAAAAAAATCCCCTTTGTTATTTTGCAAAGTAAAGATGAAGTATAAACTCTGAATGACAAAAATTTACAAACATAAGAGAAGATACATATATGGTTATTTTTGCAGAATATTGTGGTGGTGGGGGAGGGTGGGGTGGGGGTGGGGTGATGTTTACTCAAACAGTATGGAAACTTGACAATTTTATACATACATACATTTACATGTATATAATGGCATTGTAGTACTTGAAATAGAATGTCTTGTAACAGAAATGACACAATTTTGATACAAAGTTTGCTCTGAAAGTGCACATTCAGACCAGTTTCTGCAACATTCGCTCCATCAGCATTGTTACACAGCTACACCGGTTCATCAATGGGCATGCGTTTGGGGGGCGGAGCATGGACGGCCAACTTGGGGCTGATTGCTAAATATCCATTGGAGTGGATGCGCCCCACGCCATCGCTGCTGTTGCACGATTTCAGGGAGCTCCGCGATCGGCGCAGGTACATGCTGGACGTTCGCATGCTGCTCTGGCGTGTCGTGGCCTTCCTCTGACGGAATATGCCACGGCAGAGTCGCGGTAAGTTCTCGCGGAAGTTCTCGCCGAGCATGGTGTAGACGACGGGGTTGATGATGCTGTGAGAGTACATAAGAAACCAGCTGATGATGTACGATATGAGGAGACTGTCAGTGAAGTTTGAAGGAGCTGTGCGACTTTGGATGAATTGGACGATAAAGAACGGTAGAAAGCAAATGACAAATACAAACACGATGCAGATAACAAGCATTGCGACTCGGCGACTTGCACGCCGCGACGTGTTTCGAATGTCCTGCAAGGGACTGTGTCTTAAGTTCCAAATGATTAGAAAATAGCAAATAAATATGATAGTTAGCGGAGCGCAAAAGTCAAAGCTAAGCGTGTAAATTATCCACCAGTCGTAACCGCTTTCGACCGTCTCCCCCACGAGGGCAAAGCACAGATTCACTTTGTGCTCACCGACGAAGTGCGTTAGCTGTTCGGTATATATCCACACAGGCAATGACACGAGAAACGAGCACATCCACACTAATGCACTGACGATGCGACCGTTGCGAATCGTACGATAATGCATCGACCGGATTGGATGGCATATTGCAAGGTAGCGATCAACTCCCATGACGACAAGGAAAAACACCACGGTAAACTGCGTCATGGTATCGTAGGGAACAAGGATCTTGCACATAACTCTTCCAAAGATCCACTCATTGCTGTACATTTGGTGTCCAAGAAACGGGAACGTTAACATAAAAAAGAAATCGGCTAGCGCTAAATTAAATATAAACGTGTTTGCGAGAGTCTTCATGTTTGAAAACTTTAGCAGTAAGATGATAATGAAGCCATTGCAAAACAGTCCAAACGTGCAGACCACACCAATAATACTTGGCAGACATTTTTGAAGTGAAATAATGAGAGGCGATATCGTATTCATTGAGGCATTGGTGAATGTCATGTGTGCAACGTCCGTGTACCCTACGGTAGTCATGGTGATCGACAGTACTTTACTCGATAAAAAATAAAGATATTATTCCAAAATGCAATGCATAAACCGTTACATTTGAAGTATCAAAATATCATTTTATATCTAACGATACTGCAAGGGAATGATGACACGAGACATCAAAAACAGAGTTACAGGAACTGCATGTATTGTGTATCACTGATGAGAAACAATTGTCGGGTACAGAAAGTCGTCTTCTAACAGACTGAATGAGATGTTTCACGTTTTATGTCACTCTCTCATTAACGGTCACAATAGGAGAAGAGCTCATGTACCACAGGATTTAGCTGCGCTGGTATCAACTTTTTTTCAGTCTAGCTAACACTCGTAGCATGAACAGCATTGAATGACAACATCTTCACCTTCAGAGCTGATTATTCTATGTAAAGCCCCACGATTTGGGTCTAATTATTATGAAGTTGTCGAACTCCCCGTGGCCAAATAACACGCACCACCCATGATATCCAGCGTAAACAGTGAATGACGTCAACTAATTAATCATTGCCGCCCGCGAGATTAATTCACGTATCCCCAGAAGCCCCCCAGCATCTGGCGTAAGCTCACGTTACAACATTAGTTGGGGTAAGGAGCGTGGTGAGAATGTTCAAGATGCGGCTGAGATTATCAACCAATTTTTTGACAGTCCAGTCACAACTACCGTGCAGGAAGTTTGGAGGTTTGCTCACTCGACGTCAAGTGGCATCCGGGGAACCCTTCACGTCCTCGTAACACGGTCAGGTCCGATCGTAACAGAACCGTGGAATACCACGTCAAATATTGCACACATGATTGATTTTCACCGAGCGAGACGTATATCTGTTGGCTCGACTCTTTTGTTCAAAGAGCTGGACGGCAGTCTGATTTTTGTAGTGAGTAGGTTGTCAGACAAGATCTCTTACGTGTTGATGACCCGGCCTGGAGAGTTCCAGCGGGATTCGTTATTTTTCACCAAGTTGTACCGCTCATTCTTGACTTGTCACCGATGTCAAATTGGCAAGACATGAAGTGAATTAATGACACACTGCCACCGTCTGGTCAGCACATGAAATCATAAATCTTTTCCTCACAAACTGTCTCACTCTTCGAGATAATTTACGATTCAGCACAGAAAGATACTTTTGAATGACAGATATCCACGTAAAACGTAGGTATTGAAACGGTTTCTATGGCAACACACAAAATGTTTATTATCTGTCATTCACAAAGTGCATCTTTTCAAATTGTACGTCCTCCTCTAGCTGTCCGCTCATAAAGAATTTAGCATGGTAGTTGATCCTTGGGGAAGATGTGATCGAGAATTGATGGGAACAGATCACACGTGAATTAACAACTAAGAATCTGTGACTAATCAGGCTTTCAGCCTTATTGGGTTAATATAATTACACGCTTTTCACTCGATCAGGGTTAAGCTGATACCAATTGAAGGTAGCAATTAAAGCATTTATTGTTGCATGTTGATGTTCCTGCTTACACTCGTTATCCATCCACTGGCCTTTTGATTAATTGCTCCACGGTGGACGGCTCAATTCAAATCCATGAATATAAAACGATAGGGGTGTTGTTCCTGATAAACTGGGCAATGCGGAATTAATTTCTAATTATAATCTAAGTTTCAAATTAAACAATCAGACTAATTGGTGAATGTCAAGATGCAGTGAAAATCTGATGAAGAGCAGAGAGACAATTGCGCAGGCAATTACTGGAAAATGTTGAAATCACATGCTGTTTTGGTAAATATCCACAGCTATCGAGCTGACAGTTATTCTCCTTTCAAGGGAATCAATTCACAGACGATCCCGCTTTCTTGTTTGATTAGTTTGATTCTGAAGATCTGACACAGCAGATGGCGAGAGGTCAGAATCTGATGACGTGATGGGTTGGTGCTGGGTGATGAGCAGTATGCGACGATAGTTCACCAAAATATTCAAAGAGTTATAAATATGTGCTGTTGATAAATCTATTCCTTTAAAGAAAACATCTGCGATCCTGATTTTAATGAATCGGCACAGAAACTCGGGTACAATCATCTGTAGGTATATGTCTCTTTAATTAACTGCACCAGGCAAACATCAAGTTTATCTGTTCATACATACATCAACGTCGGGTTGCCAGTTGCAGAAACACAAATCCCTCGATGGTCAGACGATATCTGGACTGAAATAGATGTCTCGAGCCCTTATAATGCCGTCACTGAAAGTGTAAATTAATTGAAAAGCTTGGAATCATGGATATGGTCAGCAGTAGAAATCACTCATAGTGGCTGGAATACTAGTGTCCAGTCGGAAAGAGAATGTCCAGTGTCCAGCATTAAAACAAGACGGTCACTTCACTGTCGAGTTTGTGGTCGTCGTTATCGCTCGGATCACTCAAAATAAAACATTGTCAGCTTTCGCCATCAAGACTCGGGGCAGCACTGGCATAATTTTACAGATCTGAAAATGAAAATGCGTAAAATTGCCGACATAAATCGGTTAAACTTTACCAAAAATTGATGAGATGCTCGCTCGTTTAGAAATCATTATATCAGCGTACTTGTTTCAGGTACAAATTGTTATCATTCTCAGAAAAGAAGATTTCTGTAAAAGATGGATAAATCAGGTCGGTATCG
>JZLH01S0173098.1:11450-30516 GCA_001188425.1 Eucidaris tribuloides | reverse complement strand
AACTGTTTAAATTGATTGATTTTCGCTTGCGAACTCCTAGTTAAATTGAAAATCTTACTTGACATCGATCATAGTTAACCGGAAGCAGACACATCCCACAATGCTCTGCCTTGAAAAAAAAACTCTGCTGAAGTTTTCTGAATCTGGGCTCGAGTTAGATTGCTGATTGCCCGAATATTAAAACAAACACACATACAGACACACACAGACATACACAGACATACACAGACACAGACACATACAGACATGCAAATAAAGACACATAGACACACACAGGTACACACACAGACAGACACACACCCAGACACATACAGACACAGAAACAGACACGTAGACACACACAGACACACATACAGACAAACACATAGACACATACAGACACACACTTTCACATAAAGACACACAAATAGACACACACAGACACACATACAGACAAACACATAGACACATACAGACACACACTTTCACATAAAGACACACAAATAGACACGTACAGACACACATACAAACACAAACAAACACACAGATACAGACACACAAACGGACAAATACAGACACACACATACACACGGACAAACAAACAGACACACAGATTACAGACACACAGACACACACAAACACACATACACATACAGACACATACAGACACACAGAAACACACACACTTACCCACATACACCCACATACCCACAAACAATATGCTTTGATCATGGCTGGTGACAATTTGTATAAATTGTCGCCGGCGACAATTTGTGCCGTCAGGTTTTTCACAAATCGTCATAAATTGTCGCCGGGGACAATTTGTGCCGCAACACTCGGACTATCGGATCCTTGCGAGGCCTCGGTCTATTGGACCCTCTGTCCCTCCCTCGGTCTATCGAACTGTAACTCTTAGATCTCATTTCTTTTGATGTTTAGGGTGTGCTTCAAGCTGTCGATGCCCTGATTGTAATCACTGCCTTATTTGAGCTGGTGTTGGCGATCGTCTCCGTGATTTATGGATGCTACTACTCTGTCGAGGGTTGCGTTCCTTTTGTCAATCGTGCTGCGGCTGTTGTGCACCATCATCACCATCTCTAACAAGGGTAAGAATAGTAGAGGGAGAAACTGGTCCCATAAAGGCAGCCTAGGCAGGACGTCTCTTTCGTTGTCTAAATACAGTACAGTGGTACAGGAAAATGCCATCTGAGAACCTTGAGCAGAGTGTAGGAGCTAGAAACTCAGTTTTAGAGGAATTATTGTGACCTTAATACTTTGATTTAAATTAATGTCTCCAAGAGACAAAAATTCCTAGCATACAATGCACACTAAAACTATTGTTCATTTTTGCATATTTTTCGAATTCGTGGTAATTATTGATCTTCAGATTTCACACACACACACCACACACACACCAAACAACACACACACACACACACACACAACACACACACACAACACCACACACACACACACACACACACACACACACACACACAACACACGTCTTCATGTACCAAGTGTTGCTATCAAAAAAAGTTATTTAAAAAAATTCTCATTGATTTTGAGATTTATTTCTTTATTGAATGTTACCTTGGATCTAAGCTAATCTGACGGACTGTTGGTTTTGAAAGTATTTCACGCATGAGTGAGACAACCCACTTTTGTCCAATCAGTCAAAAATTGCATTTGCGCACAGAATTGTGTTTCTTATAGTTCAACGTTTAATGCGTCACAGGCCAGGTTTTCAGAAGTTTTCTCAACTGATGTGGCCAAGTACTCAATTTCTTCAGCATGCTCAGAGAAAACCTAATATCATTTCTGCTGCAAGAAAACAAAATGAAGCCAATGTTCACATACACCATCCGTAAAAAAGAGAAAATGCCATTTTTTCAATGGTCATTCACCTTGCAAACATGATATTTTCTTCTTTTTTAGTTGGGGTGATCTGAATCATTGCTTTATTTTTGTCTTTCTTATGGACAGAATTGAATATAAGCTCTTTTGAGCATGCTGAGGTTTCATACTTATGCACATCAGTTGAAAATCTTCTGCAGCATCGTTCTGCAGGCATTAAACATTGACCATTGAATGCAAATTCTGTGCGCAAATGCATTTTTGGCGATATTGGAAAAAGTGGGCTGTGCTCACTCATGCGTAAAATACTTTTTTTCAAAACAACAGAGTGTCATAAGATAAGCTTAGGTCCAGGTAACAATATTCATTATAAAATAATATTCTCAAAATCATGAGAATTTTTCAAAATAATTTTCTTTACTAAGTGTTTTACTTTTTTTGATACACACTGATATAGCATCGAGGGGCATTTGAGTTTTGTTGTGTGCGCGGAGATTGCAAGTGAGATTCCTGCCTGTAAACCATGAACTATTCTAACTTCAATAACTAATTGGGAGAAATTAAAAAAATTGCATCTTCACAACCAAACTGTGAAAGATAAAACAACATGCTCACCAGGCTGGATGTGGATCTCCTGGCTGGAAAGGATTTATGCCTTGAGTTTTGTCATGAACAGAGCCAGCAGTTTAATTTCATCGGGGCACGAGTTTAATCCCCATAGAATTATACACTACAAATTTGTCTTGTTACAGGCATTTCTAGATGGACATTATTTTATAAATGAGTGAAACTTTTAACTGACAAAATTTCCACCAGTTAGAATCCCTGCATAGTTTAATTTAATTCCGGAATAGGTTTAACCCAAGTTTAGGGTCTACCCCCTATCATCTCATTTACTTTAATGAAATATTTTTTTTTTTTTACTTGTCATTTTTTTTGTCTTTTTGAGGTGAAGGCGAAATTAATGGTCTAAATGGCGATCCGTCAACCGCCCGTCTTCGTCCGTTATCTGTCCGTCGATCATCCGTCGCTCGTACATAAAGTGATAAAAGTTCACCTGCTAGATTTTCTTATGACACATAACTTGGCAACTTGTTAGTCTAATGGAATCAAACTTGGGTGATAGATGGCACAATGGTAGGCATCGTGTTGTGGAGCTGTTGGAGGTCACATTGGTGAGGTCAAAAGTAGTGTCCATTTAACCAAGGCGGTGCCAGGGAAAAATTCATAAGGATGACCAAAAACCAATGGCGGAGGGGGGTGGGAGAGGTGGGCCGAAAATGTTCAAAAAGGCCAAAATTTAATGAAACCCCATGAATTTTTTTCGATTTTTGACAATTTTAGGGGTGGTCGCCCCCTCTGCTCCACGCCACCCCCCCCCCCAAACGTGGTGCTGCCCCAGAATTTGACCCCCATAAGATCTCGGAGTTGGAGTGAAGATACATTAAGTGATTGCCAACACATCCATATTTTTGATTCAGCAATTCAGTTCAAAATATGTGTATATGTAAGCATGATTGTTTTTGCAAATTATTGACAATTGAAATGAGAAACAAAATCGGAATAATCAAATTAACTGAATTGATATTAACAAATCTCATTATGTGTTCTTTCTGTCTTTCTGTATTTGTTTCATTTTCCCATCGATTTTTACCTCATTTTTTTTTCAGGCGACGTTAGTAAATAACAGAGAGTGCCCCGACCCGTTAGCTGTGGAAGGAGTACAGCTGCAGGAACGGAACATTAGTTGGCAAGGTAGGCCTACAATTCAATCGTGTCTTTTGTCTACCGTGGTATTGTTTCACGTGATAGTAACAAATTGACGGCATTTCACTCGTATAACGAAGATATTTAACTGATCAATCTCTATTGAGAAAAAAAATAATGACTACTACTTATTTTAAATCATTTCAAGTAAAAGGTTACGATGGATTTTCGCTGTGCTCCAAAAGATCGTTTACAAAGATTAATACCATGGAGCAGTTGCAAGCAAGACTTAAACGCAGGGGATCTCTTTTACATGCCTAAAAATTAACATTGTGTAAATACAATGGCATGTAGAAGAGAATGCCATCTGGGAACCTTTTGCAAAATATAGGAGCTAGAAACTCAGTTTTAGTGGAATTATAGGGACCGCTAGACTCTGATTTGAATTTTATTCTCGCGAGAAAAAAATCCTGCCAAGAACGTATACTAAACGGCTATTGTTTTTCTTTCGCATTTTTCAAATTCCATGCAATTACTGACCCCCAAATTTCACAGACATGCCTTTCATCAATAGGCTAAGGGCATGGGTTATCTTTTCTTGGTCTGCGATGATGTTTGCAAATGAGATCCACTGCCTTTAAATTAATGCAGGACGCGTGGTAATAAAAGCGATGTCTTGTACATCGACACAGGGGCAGCGCCACCGAGGGGGGGGGAAGCAGGGGCGGCGGCCCTTAAAACTTAAAAAAATATATGAAATTTAGGCCTATTTGACATTTTCGCCTCCCAATGGTTTTCATCCTCCCTAAGATTTTAATATTGCGCCGCCTTTGCATGGACATGGATGGGAAAAATACGTAATTTGAAAATGCACGACAGAGTGTAACTCTCTCCTTCGTTGACATAATATGTTGCGTAATTGTTTTCAGGTGGGACCCAAAATGCCACTCAACAACAACAACAACCAGTCTTCATGGTCCAGCAGAACCACATGAACTCGTACGGTCCCGGGTCGAGACCTTTCACCGGGGCAGTCGCAGCGCAAGATAACCCAGCGTATTCGCCAGATCAAACGGTCGCTGAAACATCACCAGAGCAACTAGAACAATTTTTTTGAACCTAGTCATGTAGCATGATTACTAGTGTCAAAAGATGTAGATGTACAAGACTGTATCTGATTAATTTGTGGCGTTTCTACCCCTACATAGTTACTATGCATTAAACGGTTAGTTTCTACTTACCCCCCCCCCCCCCCCGTATGATGGTGTGTGTGTGTGTGTGTGTGCCGGCCGCAAGATTATAGCACTAAGTTCATTAACTAAATGCATTTTGAGTAACTGTTGACAAAATCAGGCCTACCCAGGTGGGATCATCGTACCCGACCTCCTGATTACTAGACAGGCGTTATTACCACTAGACTAGGGGCGGCGAAAAGGGTGAAAATCCTTGGGGGCGAAAATGTCAAAAGACCTACATTTCATAACAGAGCAGAGTCTGCTCTTTCAGATGAGGTATAACTCAAATAACCATAACACCTTATTAATCCTTTGGATGCTATAATGTAAAATATAGTTGAAAATCTCGGGGTCCCCCCCCCCCGAGATTTTTCATAAATTAATAAAAAAAACAAACTAAAGCCATTCAGAATCTGTTATGGCTAGGATATGACTTTTGGACATAAAGCTTTCAGATTAAAAAAAAATCCCCCAAACTAAACTTGGGCTTTAAGATTTTGATCTTGACTACACCACACCAGTACAGTTTTTCTTACCCTGTCCTGATCCAACTAAAAGACCTAAAATACAGTGTTCAAAAATTTGTTATTCACACTAAGGATTCATGTTTCATAAGTTTTGAAATATAAATCACTCATGTACTTAGTCGCAAGTTGTGTTTGAACTTGTAGTCTTGATTCCTGACGCCTGCTTTTATCTGAACACAATAGTGTCCACCCACTCATTTCGCATGTTAAAAAAAGAGTGAAAAGAAACGGGTCAGATAATTCTTAGGTAGCAAAATACCTCCATACTGTTGTATATAAATTTGCATGTGCCTTCTAATAAAATTCAATATTAACAATCACCTGTGTGCTGCAGTATTAATTACACTTTCAAGAATGACACAGGACCGTTTCATAAAAGTTGTCAGTTCTGACAAGTCAGTCAGTGCGTGGTGCTTCCCAGCCAATCAAAACCAAATATTTTACTGAATTTGTCAGAGTCTAACAACTTGTCAGAATGGACAACTTTCATGAAACGGTGCCCCTGTATATACCTTGAGCAATACCAGGATGTTAAATCTAACATCTTAGCTTGTGTATTAAACAAAAAAGGGGTGGTTCTGTCCTTGCGTGGATGTAATTGAAAACAGAGTTTGATATATTTTTAGCAGATTTGAAAAAAAATAAAAACAAACCAATCAACAACAACAAAGCAAAACGTCCCCTCATTCCATTCTGATAAAAGCAAATAAAAAATAAGATAAATCAGCGAAAGTCTCATGAGAAATATTGGACAAAAATATAGAATAAATATCAGATTTTTTTCATAAGAATCTTGCAAAATCGGCAACATAATTTATTTTGTGCACAAAACGACCTTCAAACGTAATTATGACACTAATTGTATACAAAACGAAGCGGACATTGGAAGACAAAAGAAACCGTTTAATTATACGTCTTCGGAATAATTTAGTATCAAACATTATCAGTAAGGATTTTCTGTATGGCGAGTTTTATTGCAAACTTAATGAAATGGGTTACATTCTAACATAAAACTATAGCAAAACAATTACATTTGCAGTACCCTTACCGTAGGAGGAGTAGTTGGGGTCATATTGCAGTATGATTTATACACCAGGAAACGCGTTTTTTCTTCTTGGATTTTCATTTTTTTTTTCAAACCGCTCGCTCGCGGAATTGCCTTTTAACCAATTATGACATATGTGCACAAATATATTCATGTGAAAATAAATATGAACATGGACGTCACTGGAAGGGGGGGGGGGTGACATCCCCATTCATGGTTGCAGTTGGCAAATTCACGCACCCAGTCGGTAAATCCATGCCCCCAGTCGGCAAAATGAAGGAAAAGGAAGAGAGAAAAGGGAAACAATGAAAGAAAGGAAAGAAAGGAAAGAGGGAAGGACGGAAGACAAAAAGAAAGAATAAAAGATAAAGTAGAAGAGAATGAAGGAAGGGAAGAAAAGGGGAAAGAATGAAGGAAAGAATGAAAGAAAGAAATATGTAAATAAATAATTATTTATTTATGTATTTCTTGAATTAATATTTTTCGGACACCAACCCGTTATAAAATTGTTTTGGGGATCAGAATAGGTAGAAATGAAAGATTAGACAACGATGATGATGATGATGATAATGATACAACGACAACAACAACAACAAAAATAATAACCACTACTTCTACTACTTCTACCACTACTACTACTACTACGACTACTACTACTACTACGACTACTATAATATTAATAATGATGATGATGATGATAGTACTACTTCTAATAATAATGATAATAATAACCAACATAATCAATAGTATAGAATACTGCTAATTAAAGAGAAGAGATAAATTTAAAAAAAAATGTTATTTCCATCATGTGAGCTGTGAGATGAATATAATTGGTACTAACAACGGAGATTCGATGTGTGAAGGCGTGAGGAATCTGAACAATATTAATGATCTCAGAGTTAACTCCGATGTTCATTATAATAACATTGACTTTGGAGTTAACCCCAAGCTCTCGTGTAGACGTCACGGTCAGAATATTGGACCAATTTTAATCTCCTTGGAGTTATCCCATCTCGGGGTTATCTTTACATATAAACGCCACTGTTATCAGGTCTAATTCACCTCACTCACAAACATTTAACAAAAATGAACAGCTGTTAGTGTCACAACCATAAATATTTGCAGAGCGTCGATTTGTAAGCTTGGGAGGACTCTGTTTTGTGTTTCGCTTTCTGATTGTCCTTCATTCATTGATGTGTTAGTACTAATGTTTAAAGGACAATGAGTATCTGGTAACACAACTCTTTGTTGGCAGTAAATGACTCGAGTACTTGCCGAAAAATCGAGATTTGAAGTCGATGCTATAAAATCGTCTAGAGAACCAACTGATTCATAATTGCCAGACCCAAGCGATTCGTAATCCTCCAGATTATAGGGTGTAGTATCAGCATAAAATTCTGTGGTATTGACATCTATCATTTCTGCCGTAAGAAGACGAAGTTCTTCGGAGTGGTCCCAAACCCGGGCAGTGATTATTTCGGTCATCAGTTCGACGTTCAATGAGTATGATTCAATGACTGCAGTGCATCTACCATGTAAAACCAAATGGAACGAATTAGTATATCTCTGCATGTCTAGAAAGAAAGTGTTGTTCACGATGACGTAATCTAACACGTCATCGATACCGGAGAGACTCCAGGAAATACGAGGAGGAGGGAACGACGTCACAGGACACGTAATTTGAATAGACGTATCATCACGCGCGCAATTTCTTGTTAGATCAGTGACACAGGGTGGACACGAGAGTTCGTCCAATCTGACGTCATGAATATTAATTCCTTCTACTATTCCTGGAGTTGAACAGTGACTATTTTTAAAACAAGCGGTGACGTCACACCTGCTTTCCTTAATCCATCTCAAGTTGCAGTCACATTTCAATGGGTTGTGTTCTAAGTTAATCTCTGTGTCAAGACATTTATCTCCAAACGAGTTTGAAATTACGAAAATATTATTGTTTTCCAATTCAACGAACTTAAGATGAGGAAATCGATAAAATACTCCTAGATCTAGCTCGTTTATTGCATTAGTTTTTAAATGAATTGAGTGCAACATCCGGATAAAACCTGATAGTGCAGGGACATCTATGATATGAATATTATTTTTGTCTAGCAATAGCTGCACCAGTTTAGGTGCATAAGTCTTGAAGTCCGTTTCCATTAAATGCGATATGTTATTGTCATTTAAATTCAATGAACTGAGTGACGGACAGAAGAATGTTGGAAAACGTTCCAGAGAATTTCTCTCCAGTGTCATGCTCCCAACGAAAGGAAACTGAATGACGGTCCGTGATTCGTTTGTTATGCGTGCAATAATTTCCCGATTGTTGTTCAAGTGAATTTCTTCCATTACTTGGGATTGCGCCAGTATCTGTATGAAATCACCCTCTAAACTGACATTGTTGAATTGTGCACACGTAAGTCTCTTAAAATTTACGAACGTATTAGAAGCTACATATTTAAGTGGGTTATCAGAGATTGAAAGCACTGTGATGCACTGTTTTAGGTCATCCGAAAGGGTTAGACTGAAAAGAGGGTTTCTACCGACGTCGAGGGTACAATATGCTTCCGGAGAACCAAATGATAGGTTAAGATATGACAATAGATTTCCAGATATATTAAGAACGGCTAAATTCTGCATATGTTTGGCAAACGTGGGCATTATTGTTTTCATATTGTTATCAGCTAGGTTTAGTATTTTTAAGCCAACGGAGGTGGAGAATAAGTCAGGGTTCAAGTGACGGATAGAGTTACTACTTACATCGAGAGTAAGAAGACCAGGCAGATATTGAATAAAAGTTATACCTTCAAGGAAATTACCATTTAAGTAAAGCCATCTCAGCATACTGGTTGAACCCTTAAATGCATTTGCATCTATGCTTCGCAGTTGATTTTGAGCTAAAGATAATGTCATTAATGAGGATAACCTTGGAAGGGACTCGATATGTCTTAAAAGGTTGTTGTCAAGTATTAACGCAGTAAGTTGTAAGTTCGGGAAATCGGTGGCTTTTATATTTGCAATTTTGTTGCTCGCTAAGTTAAGCACCTGCAAATGTTCCATATTTTGAAATGGCAACAATGAATGTATTTCGTTTCCAGACAATTTCAATCTGCGTAGTCTAGTATAATCGAAGGCATGTAATGCGACCTTTTGGATTCTGTTGTCTGACAGATCAAGGTGCTCCAGCTTTGGGAATTGTAGTAGTGGTCCGATTTCCCGTACGTTATTATGATGGGCAAATATTCTAACGGCCTTAGCAACGCCCAGATCAAGTCTCTCCAACGAATTGTGAGAAATGTCCAATAGTTGGCCGTTCAGACCCTCAAACGATCTTATTTTGTTGCCGGCCAGCTGAACCTCTTTTAACGGGCTATCCAGGAGAGCCATGTTACTTACAGATGTGATTACATTTCCCGACAAATCAATACTCTCAAGGCTTGAGAGTCTTCCCATCTTCGGCAGTTTACGAATCTTATTATCCTTTAAGTCTAGATGCCTAAGATTTCTCATAAACGCGAATGTATCTGGATTAATCAATGTTATGTCGTTTTGGGAGAGAAACAGTTTCTTTAAGCTGTTCGGTTTCTGCAGAAATTTCAGAATTTGGATTTTGTTCTTTTTCAAGTAAAGGCTTTCTAGTTTCGGAAGCTTCTCGAAAAAATGGATCATGACGTGTTTTATGGCGTTATTTGAAATATCAAGCTTAGAGGTTGACGGTAGGTAGGGGAATTCCCATAAACTCCCAAAATTTGAGGCAAAAAGAAAAAGCGTTTGTATAGGTAAACCCTCAAGTGACATCAACGATTGTAACGATAATTTGTTTCGATCCAGATCCAGATCACTTATACTGGAATATTTTAACGCCGTTGCCCATTGCAACGTTTGTAACCTGTTTCCTGATAACATTAACGTTTTTACAGATAAAACATGAGTGATAAATTTAGTGTCGATTGACTCAATGCTATTTCCTTCCAAATTAATAATTTGAATTGCTGGTAAGTGTCCCACATCAGTTGTTTGAAGCAAACAATTGTCTCCAAGCTTAAGCTCTCGTAAATTGATTAGATTTGAAAATATATGGTAAGGGAGCACACAAATATTGTTCTGCTCAAGATCAAGAATTTCCAACGAAGCTGGAAGAATATTTTCATTTATTTGAGATATTTGGTTATTTCCCAATCTTAACTTTTCTAGCTTTGGCGGCAATTTCAAAAAATATATAAGTGATTCAATTGAATTTATCTCCATAAACATTAATTTCAGAGAATGGGGTGGATTAAGTGATTGCATTGAACCAAGGAAATTTCCTACCATCGACAAATATTCTAGATTAGTCAGAATGCTCAAAGATTCGTGTTCAACGTATTGTATGTAGTTTGAATCCACGGTCAAACGTGTGATACAAAGCATGTGAACGAATGATCGATTGGTGAGAATGGACAGAAAGTTGTCGTTGAGGTCTAATTCTACAGGGTTGTGGGAACAATTCTCATTAGCATGGAAGATGGGAACTTCTTTAAGATTTTGGCGTGTGCATATTACACGTCCCTTCCATTGTGCGCAATTGCAGACATTGGGACAATCATAAGCCGGTACCAACTGTACCAAGTAATGTATGACCACCATGACAATGAATAGACGAATTGGTTCCCTTGAAAACTTCATGTTACAGATAGAGGATGACCCTTTTACAATATTGGCTCTGTTAACCAGATGTGCCCTGTGTTACCTCAATGGGATTTTCAGAGTCTCAGAGGCAACGGTCACCCTCAGTAATTATTCGTGGTTGTGATGCTTTATTAAAATAGCAAAATAAGTGTGTGCGTACTGTTCACTATTCGGTTTTCCAGGAAACGTATTATAATTTAAAGGCTTGCATGAGACGGCAATGTAATTAACACGATCAATATATGACTGGATTTACTGATATGCTTTACAATGATTAAACCGTATACAAGGAGTTTCCATTTGCAGACCACTATTATGGTCAAACTTAACTTTATTATCAAGCTACCAGTCGGCACTTGGTATTACTGAAGACGAAGAACTGCAAAAAGTTGTTGCTACATTCAGCCAGGAATCATCGGGTATGGTATAGTGTCGCCCGAGTGGTTTGGTGTCGCTTGAGTGGTATAGTGTCGCCCGAGTAGTATGGTATCGCCTGAGTGGTATGGTGTCGCCTGTGTAGTAAGGTGTCGCCTGAGTGGTATGGTGTCGCCTGTGTGGTATGGTGTCGCCCGAGTGGTATGTTGTCGCTTGAGTGGTGTGGTGTCGCCCGAGTGGTATGTTGTCGCTTGAGTGGTATAGTGTCGCCCGAGTGGTTTGGTGTCGCCTGAGTGGTATAGTGTCGCCCGAGTAGTATGGTATCGCCTGAGTGGTATGGTATCGCCCGAGTGGTATGGTGTCGCCTGTGTAGTATGGTATCGCCTGAGTGGTATGGTGTCGCCTGTGTGGTATGGTGTCGCCTGAGTGGTATAGTGTCGCCCGAGTGGTAAAGTGTCGCTTGAGTAGTATGGTATCGCCTGAGTGGTATGGTATCGCCCGAGTGGTATGGTGTCGCCTGTGTGGTATGGTGTCGCCTCGAGTGGTATGGTGTCGCCTGTGTGGTATGGTGTCGCCTGAGTGGTATAGTGTAGTCCGAGTGGTAAAGTGTCGCTTGAGTGGTGTAGTGTCGCCCGAGTGATTTGGTGTCGCCTGACGGGTAAAGTGTAGCCTGTGTGGTATGGTGTTGCGGGCTTTTCTGGAAGTAACCAATCGAGAATCTCGTACTTTGTTGATATTCTTGATTTCTATCAGCCAAACAAGCAACACATGACACAGAAAAACAAGGTTATAAAATTAAAGACATCGATTAATATCGTTGAAGCCCCATAAAAAACCTTAATATCTAACATGATAATGTATGAGTTGACGCACAAAACTTCAGACACTTATGCTGCCATTATATCGCTACAGATATTTACGGACCTGGGAACAAAACTTCTTCATATAACACGCAGCAGTATATGGGGCAAACTGGAATGATTGATCATTGCTTTTTACTCTTTAACAACACTTTCTGATTTTTCAAACTGGAATTTTCAAGGTCGTCCTTTAACGACCGTATCAGAGGTAGATACACCCGTATCACGGAGGATTGTGTGACCTATTTTAAAGCAATTAAAGTGTTAAACGATGCCAATATTGATCAGGAAATTACAGTATAATAGCATATATATAAATGTGAGAAATTAAGTGAATTCTCATAATTCTCCCCAAATTCAATATCTCAGATTTGTGTATATGAAGAGCTTATTTCCAAAAGGGGGTAGATCCACTTATTACCATTCTGAAAAAAAAATAGTTTTTTTTAATTTACCCATACTGCTATGTTTCTGCGTAAAACCAGCTTGACACTAAAAAGTACTCCACAATTCGAATGTAAAATCACACTTAGAAAAATCAGTGAGTTTTCAATTTTTAAAAATGTTTGGTTTTATTTTTTAATTTTCTGGATCTACCCCCTTTTGAAAATAAACTAAATGGATGTACCCTATTTTGAAAGTAAAAATCATTTTCGTTGTCATTTTCACAACTTTTAGCTTGAAGTTCACCTTCTCATTTGTGTTATTTTATAGAGCTGCTAAAATTATATGGATTTTGACCCCCCCCCTCCAAAACAAAATGAAATTTGATAAAAAAATGGATGTACCCCCTTTTGGAAACATACTCTAGTTTATTTCCAAAAGGGTGTAGATCCAATACCTTTCTGAGAAAAATGAATTTATCAAATTAATCCACATTGCAAGGTTTCCGAGTAAAACCAATTTAACCAAACAAAGAACCACACAATGCGAATGTAAAACCACGCTTACCAAAAATATGTGAGTTGTTATTTATTTTATTTGAATTTTCTTTATTTTTATGTGTTGGATCTACCCCCTTTTGGAAATAATCTAAAATAGATCTACCCCCGAGACCGGTGTGATGGCCGAGTGGATAAAGCGTCCGCCTCACAATCGGAAGGTCGTGGGTTCGAGCCCCGGCCGGGTCATACCAAAGACGTTTTAAAAAAATGGTACCTTCTGCTTTCTAGCCAGGCGCTCGGCATTCTAGAATAGAGAAGGGAAATAATAGCATTTATGTTATGCAGGGACCGCTGGAAGATCAGTCTATTTGATTGAAGTGGCCTCCCTGGGTAAATAAAAAATATTATTATTATTATATATTATTAATTATATATTATTTATATTGAGGTATTTGGATTATTATAAATAAAGTAATTTTACTGCCCGTTTTTTGCCACTTTTTGGTGGGAATTTCAACTTTTCGTTTGCGTTATCTGATATAGCTATTAAAATTGTATAGATTGATGTAAAAAAAGTCAAATTCGATGAAAAATGGATCTACCCCTTTTGGAAACAAGCTCTTCATAATACACATCAGGGAGAAGATCACACGCAATTTCTATTAGCACATACAGTCTATTATAATTCTGCAGGTCTTTGGGTGCATTGGTGACGAGCGGGGACAAGACCGTGCATGGAAACGTAAATCTGTGCAATCATGTTTGTGTTGCCTTCAAAACAAATTAGACCAGAACATCAGAAATTTCTCTTTATTTAACATAACTGAAATGGGCTATTTTGAGCACCTGTCTGACTGGGGGGGGGGGAGACCCCCCCCCCTTTCCATGATCTCGGCAGTCGACTGCGTAATCGCGACGAAAATCGACGTGCATGTCCGAGACATGCTCTACAAATTGTATTGTTATTTTTTAATATTTCATTTCATTAATTATGTTTCCTTATGCGTGATTTATGCGTCAGACGTTTTGTTAATATTTGGTCGAGATAGCTTTGTGGTGTCCTTACCAAACGTACTGAAAAATTACGATATCAAATTTAATTTCCTGTATATGCTATTGTTTTATTTTTGTAGGTATTACTGTGTTTTTCGACCTTTTGATTTTCATTTTGTTTTCGAGAAAATTTGTCGGTGACGCTTGCGATCATAAACAGAATAAAATTAAATAATTCAAATCAGTAAACGCAAAATTATCATTTTTTTTTTTTGGGGGGGGGGAGGGATTTTGGCTAAAAACACAGTTAGTATTGACATTCTACATAAAATTACGCTTTTAAGCTTATTTTGGTTCAACACGCTTGTACAAAATTATGCTTGACTTCAAAAACGCATGCCCGGGCGTCACGAATTTGGCGCGAGATTAGAGAAAATCTCAGCTCCTATTCCAGGCAAGTCTTACGACATTTCATTTTTATCAATATTTATCCTTAAGGAAAATAAACAGAATGAGTATGATAAGTAAAAAAAGATTACAACCTTACAAAGACAATTGATTCAGTACCCCCTTTGACATTAATTAATACCATTTTCATAATATAGAGCATGATGGATATTTTGTATTTGTATTGTAAATTAAGTGTTCAAATACTATGAATATTTCGTTTAAAGGTACGGGAATCTCATTTTCAAATTGCTTTAATAAGTGTGTTATTTCTGATCCCAATGGTTAACATTTCTACGGATAATATCAATAAAAGAGCTGACAAAGGACATCATTGATCTACACCTTTAGACATATTTGTTACTTCGGTTAAAACCATCCATATGCATTTACAAAACCTTTTACATTGCTCTACATTGCATCTACAAAAAACTGTTTTTAAAACCGGAAATATGTAAACACTTGAACATAGTAATTTTATTTTACTAATGTATGATTAGAGAGGTTTAATTGTGCAACTATTTTTAATTGTTTACCTAACCTAATCAAATAACAGGTCATGTTGAAAAATCAAACCGTTCTTATACAAATTCAAAAATATTCCCACAATTTCAGTACGAACGTTGTATTAGTTATCACATTTTTTTTTAGAATAGATCCCTATAAAGCAACAATCAAAGTAACGTGATGGAATTGCTTTACATCCTCTGAAATGTCTGGTAATTACAAAGTACAATTAGTTTGTTACTACAATTTATTCGAGTTTCTTCCCCTTTCCATCTAATAAGTATTTTGGAGTTAAAAGATTTAACATATATATATAGATATAAAGGATATAAATGTGTACATAAAGGTATATATAAAGGTACATTACTCTAAAACATGTATACATACTTATTGCATCCGAAGTAATAAACATATCTAGAAGTGTATTAAAAGATAGAACATATATATAAAGGATATAAAGGTACATAAAAGGTAGATATAAAGGTACATTACTCTTTAACATGACTTATATACATACTTATTACATCCTCAGAAATGCCAATTACAAAGTACAATTATTGTGTTAATACAATTTATTCGAGTTTCGCCCTATTTCTATCTTATAAGTATTTTGTATTTAAAAGATTCAACCCAGATATAAAGGTACATTACTCTACAGTGTGTCCCAGAATAAATGGTCCAATCGGGAGAAAATTATTCAAGGTGTGTAATATTCCCAAAGGTATGTGTATTATGGTAATCATATTACAGACGCAGAATAAATTTTCTTCTGTCTGATAAAGTTAATCCCCACTTCCTAATATAACACTCAAAAGATAGATGATTACTTTTGTGCAGTCAGGCAAAATCACGTTTGTCCCGCTTTTGTATATTGGTCATAATGACAACTGAATTGGTGGTATTGATACTTAAGGAAAAAAATAAAAACAGAATTACAAAAATCAATAATAAAACCAATGACAAATGAATGTTGTCTTTCAATATGTTTTTAATGATTATTTAGTAAATAAAAAATCAAATACAATTAACCCTTACTCGGCATGCATTGAAAGGATATTGAACAAGTTCATGTCTGCTGTTTACCAGACTGCATTCAGTCCATTCACACTGCCATCATGATGATCTGCATATCTCATTTATTTTAGGCTTTTTATCAAAGTTATGTGCCCCCTTTGTAGTACAAACAATAGGAAATCAGAAATGTACAACCTGGAAATTTGTTCGTTCAGCTAAATTGAACGATTACACGTCACTTTTCACACTCTCATTGGGGTTTCATTGTTAAACAATATGCAGAACCTATACTGGGACAAACGGGATTTTGCGTCATTGCAGGAAATTCAATATATCTCAGGATTGACACAACCAAATGAAATGAAATAAATTGCACTGAAATGTATGGTCTTTTAGCTTTATGACAATATCCAGTTTGACTAGGTTGTATATGATTTTCATATATTCAAAAAATAATTTCCGATTGGACCATTTTTTCTGGGACACACTGTATATATCATGACTTATATACATGTTATGCACGCACACTCATCACACAAAAAAATATTTGCAAACTAAAAAAGAAATCGAATTGAATTAGCGAAAGCAATTAATATACAGATAAAAGGGACAGTCCTATTAAAACCAAAGTCGGATTTAAATGACCCCTCGACCCCTCCCCCCCCACAAAAAAAAATCAAATGATGGTGACAATTGTGGTATAAATTGGTGTTTAACTAAAATTCATTTGACTATAAATAACATTTTTTGGCAATATTTATGGTAGGGACCTATTTCCAATAATTAAACTACTTCCCGTATACTCTCCTGAGGAAATAAAAGTAAAACCTCCACCCTTCAAAAGTTGATTATTCAGTCAATAATCGAAGAAAAGGGTAACTTGTCGTGAACTTAGAATGAAACCTGCTAATTTGTAACCAACTGAGCGGGACCCTAGGTAATCTTATTAGCAATAGAATTCCCCATTTTCTCATTACTTTGACCCTGAATTTACTCTTTAAATTATTATGTTTCAAAACTTCAACCCTTATGGGGTTTAACTCATCATTTCTCTTTAACACTGCTTTAGATTTAAACATTACGCTCTCTTTTACACTGAGAAAACTCTGTGTTTAAGAATTTGAAGTCATTTATTTTCCGTTTAAAATTAAAACGATTTATCAGACATAATGGCGATTCCACTCGCTTTTTACATAAGATTCTGGTAGAAATATACCCGGAACTGGTGTAAATTTAACACAAACTCTTGTAAAATTAACACAAATTCGGCTGATTACAGTGGCCGGTTTATAGTGAATAACACAGTTAGGTTTTAATTTTACCCCAGTTTCTGGTTATTTTTACAATATTATTTTGTAGAAAGTGATCGGAATAACCAGATTTCAGTTAAGTTGATACAATTTTTGTACACGGAAGAAAAAAACCACGAAAAATTTGACAAGCTGTCTTTCAGTGCCTCAGTCACAATACTTACATATAATCACTTGCAAATCAGGAATCACCTTACATGGAGATGGAGAGAATAATAGAAAGCTTGCGACGGAGATGCCGTGTCTATGGTGGTTACGATGCTGATTGGGGTGTGTGAATATTACCGGGAATATTTATAACGAATAACTGATTACCTGATAGTTTAATTTAATGGTATATAAGGTTATATTTCCTAGGTACCAAGCTATATACAATATAAAAAAAAATATATAGGCCTACACCAAATTTATTTGTTTTAAAGTCTATTGGTGAAGATATTATTATCAGCCATATTTAATACGAATTACAGAAAAGGTCAAAAATATCTAAAGACTAACTCCATAAGTTTTGATTGGTCAGTATAATGTGGGTCACATTTCCTATGCATCAATTTATATACAATATAAAAAATATAGGACTACTGCAAATTTAATGTATTAAAGTCTATTGGAGAAGATATAGCCGTATATTAAAAACAAATTACTTTTAGAAAAATTCGATAGGACTAACTTTACAAGTTTTAATTTGTTAGTATATGGGTCATGCTTATATGCCATATAAAAATATAGGTCTGCAGCAAAATTCAAAATGATAAATTCTATCGGTGAAGATATTAATTTCAGCAATAATTTATAATGAAGTTTAGAAATGAGCAAAATCTCTGAGGACTAAAACAGGTTTTGATTGGTATATGTGGGTCATATTTCCCACGCACCCAACTATAGTATATAAAAATATACGCCTGCAGCAAAATATGAAAAATCCCAATTATATACTAATCTTGACTTTAATATAGTATATTAAAGTCAAGATTAGTATATAAATTGGATTGGTAGTGTCCTTCAATATAGAATATAAATAAAAAGAAAGATAAGTTAAATTGTCAACGGAAGTAATTTGCTTGTCAAAAATCTGCAATCATTTTACAGCAGTAGCGTAGCCAGCTTTTTGCCATTGGGGGGGCAAGGCACCCGAATGTACCGACAAGATCCCGACGTACCGACATTTTCGTGTTGTGTAATGATAACAGTTTAATGATTTACGATGACAGTGAATAATACACAGGGGTGGGTCTAGCTTTTTTGGTAAGGTTTGTTTTGAGTGAATGGTGATAGGAGAAAACGTTAAAGATTGCCTATGTTTGCGCGCGAAGCGCGCCGAAAAAATTAGAATTGTCTGTGTGCGCGCGAAGCGCGCCGAAAATTTTCAAAATGTGTATGATTTCGCGAGAAGCGCGACGAAATTTGAAAACTGTATATGTTTGCGCGCGAAGCGCGCCAAAATTTGAGAATTTGGTATGAAAATTCGAAAATTGCGTATGTTTGATACTGTTTTTTAAACAAATTTTGCAATAGGCTCAGTTTGGTTTTCCTGACATCTACTAACATAATAAGATCATACGAATTTTTCACTTGGCAACTCAAGGGGGGGGGGGTTAAACCTCCTAACGGCCACCCCTCCGCTACTGATACAAATATAAGATGCTTCTTCTAATAATGGT
>JZLH01S0173097.1:15639-26997 GCA_001188425.1 Eucidaris tribuloides | reverse complement strand
GCCATGCTTGCCTTGTTGGTACTCTCTTATTGTCTTAATTTTCAAGAAGTGTTGAAATAAACAGTATAAAAATAGGGTCTACTGTCGCCATATTCGCGTCCATATATTTTCGCGTTTTTACGTCAAGATGCTGAATTCGCGAGAGTATATTTTCGTGATTTTATTGTATTTGCATTCACTTTGTACAGAAATGTCAGGAAGTGAAAATGTTCAGTAGGTCGCGAAATTCGCGAAAATAAAACCACCGCGAAAACAACCCGCAATAAACTTGCGCCAAAAGCGTCCGAGGGGGGGAGGGGTCTTTACAGTTCTTGCTTGTCTTGTTGCGTAGAATCCTTGGCATGCTTGGGGGCATCACAAGAAGGAGTGTTTTTTTTTGGGGGGGGGGAGGGGAGACAGGTCTGCAAAATGACTGGCGGTCATTTTTGGCAAATTGTAAAAGCTTGTCAGATGCTTAAAGGAAAAAATGCTGGAGGCTAAAGGAAAAAAATGGCAGGCAAAAATGTTTTTTGTCGTCGTCGTTCCACTACCTACCGCCTGATGTTTGACTAGGATTCAATTTTTTTTTTTTTGGGGGGGGGGGGGGTTTCATGCAAAAGTGCCTCCCTGGCCCACTCAATTAAAATTAAATACAGTTTATAAATTTTGTCAACTGTGTCTTTCATTATATATAATCCTTTTCTGACAGGAAAATGTTCTCCGTGTGTTTTGATTTGATTGAATTATAATGAAATGGATCACAGTAGTTCAGTCTGCAGTAGGCCTACTCAGACTAATAATAAACATGATCAACCCTAACTCACTGCACTTCTCATTAAAAGAAGTACCCGTTTGCAATTTGTTCATGCATGTGCCACAGACTGGGATGTATCTGCAATTGGTTTTCGCAGTGTAAGTTGGGAAATGTACTTTTGGTATTTTTGCCCGCCCCTCCCCCCTCCCAAATTGTTTTTGCCTTCCCTTACATTTCCCGGGGGAGGGGGGGGGGTGGTGGGTGGGCAGTGTCATTACAACGTTCACACCATGCGTGTGTGAAAAAACGCGTAAAAAGGGTTGTTTTTCACGGTCGGACGATGTATGCGCATACATCGAAAAGGGTATCAAAATCGCCAAAATCAGGAGAGAAGGGTATACTTTTAAGAGAAGGCTTATTTTAAAAGGGTATCTTTTCAAACTTGAATACTTGCTTAGGGTATTCTGAGATCGACTTTCAATTACTTGTTTAGGGTCCATTTTGAAAGTCCATACAGGCGCATGGTGTAGACCTACACCTTGTAATGACACTGCCCGGGAATTTTCAGTGTGGAAAATTTCCATGGGAATTTTCGGGAATTTTCCGGAAATATTGGGAATTTTTGGCAACTTTCAGAAACTTTGCATATTTTTGTACAATTAGCATTTGAATTTGAAAATCAAAATGAACATTCAGAAACTTTGCATATTTTTGTACAATTAGCATTTGAATTTGAAAATCAAAATGAACATTCATCTAATATCAGAAATGTTGTGACAACAAAACATTTACTCAATTACAGAAAAAGAAAGGAAACAATGTAATATCAAACAGTGATTTATGTTTGTTTTTAAGTTAAATTATGAAAATAAATATTACTTGACTCATAACTTGGCTTTGTTTGCCACCTGTACATGTATTATCAGCTCAACCAGCTAAACTTCTGATATAGGGCCTATGCCTGCTTGATGATAGCTATAAAGACGTTTCGTTGGAATTTTGCACAAATTGCACATGCACTGCATACAATCTGGGATCATACTACAATGTATGCATCTCATACGCGAATGTGTAATGTGTTTTCTCTCATGTGGGCTGAATTATCGTCATGAAAGGCCCAGGCAAGCCAACAGAGAGGTAAAAACTATTTTATTCATGTGAGGAAGTGCTATACAACAGAATACTGATTACATTTTCCAAAAATAAAATAATTTTTAATTTTATACTATACAAATGAAAATTTCCAAAATTCCCAGCCCATTGAAAATTCCCGAAACTTTCCATGGAAAGTTTACACAATTTTCGGAAAGTTTCCGACCCTTTGCAACCTTACATTACCCTGGTGCTACTCATCAGCCCATCAGGGAAAATTGTTTTACTTTTTCCCAGAAAAGTCAGGGAATTCTGATTAGCCCAAAAATCGAAAGTAGTAAGACTAAGTCAATCAGACTCTGATATATTTCGTTGCATATCAAAACGAGTACGACATCCAGTAGATGACTGAAAACCACATGTGAAACTGGAAATTAGTTGACATAATTACCGGGGAATTTCGATACTTCATCAGGGAAAAATCAGGGAATTTTGTTTTCTTGAAAGGCTGGGAACCCTGGGGAACTTTGCAGCCGAATATCACTTTCTGGCCAAACAGCTATGCGACAAGCAAATGAAAAATAGCTTCTCGGGTCCACCGGAAAACAATTTAACACATCAATGGGATATAAGCAAAACGAAAGCTTCACAGGCCAGCCATAAACCAATTGATGGAAACATCTTGGGAATGGGGAAAATTGTCCAAAAATACTTTTTAACAATCTTAGCCCCCTGCCCCACTGTGGCACTACCCATGACATGATGGAGGATTCTATTAGGGCACGACACTAGCACTTGCCCGCTTGCCCAGGGAAAGTGAGATTTCATGTCAAATAAGAAAAAAAAATCAATTGAAAACTTACCTTTGAATGGGCGAGTAAATATTTGACGTTGAATGACAAACACATGGTCCAAAAATGTTACCAAAAGTGAAAATAGGCCTATGTGTAAAACACCATAAATTTGTCATCAGTAAAACTTCCTTTACGGTCATGTGTTGTATGGTGGGACCCCCAAATACGTGGTGGTGTTACATTTTTTAGTCCTCTTCTTCATTCAACTTGTTGTCCCAGAGCTATTCTTTATCCAATTATGATGAATTTGGGCTCATTCTACAGCAAAATTACTCAGCTTTTGAAATCTGAGTAACAATCTTGTATGACACTTTGTTTAATTTGGGAAAAATGCAAAAATGTTAATGATGGTAAATCTGGTGGATAAGCGGTGGAGGATAAGCGGTGGAGGAGCTGTACAAACCCTATGGGAAAATTACAAATTCATGTACTTTCTTTTCTTTTTACTATTTTTTGCAGCAGATATTTATCACAGAGTTTTGAAAAGTTTCTGACTAAAAAGCACATGTTATATTTAACAATTCTAAGAAAATAAAGTGACATTAATTGTTTCAAGGTCATTAATTACTTAATTAATGAATGGTGTAGCTTATGCTTGCCATTGACTTGTACACATTATGAAGCATGAAAGTACTGAATATAAGGACACACATGTATGTTCACTTCAGGGCTACATTTTGGTTGAAATTTTTAAATACACTCTACTGATGCATTTATTAAACAATATTCTACTAATTAATCTCTAAAATTTGTTAATTAGGTTTAGTAAACTGTTTGTTTAATTAGTGTAATTAATGTTATTGTAACAAATCGCAACACAATTTTAAACATATTTTGCCACACCCTGTATCACTACATCTGAAATTTGAAAGTAGTAAAACCATACATTTTCTTAAAGCTGAAAGTGTGCTCTTTCACACCATGATATCAATTTTAAGCCATGACTTACATGTAATACTGTGCAATGAGTTGTCATCAATATCACAAAATTATACATTTTTATGTGATATCACCCTTAATTTTTTTTTACACACCTTGTATAGCAACTTGACCTTGGCTGATTGAGATTCTCTGAAGTATAAGCTTTGAGAAAATGTATTCTTTTGTTGGTTTCTGATAAGTACTTTGAGTTATATTGGTTCAAATGCAAGAAGTGACAAAGTTCTTAATTTTGGTGCCTGTAACACAAAGAGGCCCCACCATACGACACATGACCTTACTTATTTTCATCAATATTTTGTTCTATGTACTTTATTGACGTAGTGTGATTGGGTTGGAAGTTTGAGTGTAAAACATTAACTGTGCATTGTCTGTCACTCTGTCTATAGATGATGGCTTGGCTTGACGAACAGGCCTGGGCAGAAATAATGGTAAAATTTTATGAAGTCCGGTTTAGGTTAATGAATCGCACCTTTTACAACCCTCAGTACATGTATTACATGTAGGCCTGACATCAACTTTCAATACCACATACATGTAAAAGGCAGTAGTGATTAAACACAGAGAGATACATTTTCATCATTTGTAACTTTCAGGCAAGTACAGTTTTCTTTTGGGCAAGTAAAATTCTCAAAGTGATACTTGCCCAAAGGGCAAACATCTTAAAAAGTTAGTGTGGAGCCCTGTTATTGACATCATATACATGTACCAATCATTTTTTTTTTCTGTGTTCATGTGTATTTCCACAGGAAGCATCTGTGCAGAATATGTAATGCCATTCTTGAGCGCACCAAGAAACGGAGGCGAGATACGGCAGCATCATCTTTGGTGAAGTCCTGGTATCCTGGAAGACAGTCACAAAGCTCCGAAAAGTTGGATGATGAGCGAGATATGGCAGCAGCATCTTTGGTGAGGACCTGGTATCCTGGTGGACAGTCACAAAGCTCCGAAACGTTGGATGATGAGGGAGAATCATCGAGAGACGACTGTGGAGAGGATGGTTGGGTAGATGGTGGTGGGCAACCCAATGGAGAAATGGCCACCAGTCAAGGTATTAAAGCCACAGGCTAACAATGACCACAGGTTTAAAAAGTGAGCTATATAATGCTTCATGTGCCAATTGTCTGTGATAAGTTCTAAAAATGAAGCCCTGAAAAAAATGCATTTCAAAATGATGAATTAGTGCTTTAAAGAAAATCTACAAGCACTCAAGTTGACTGGATTCACTTGCCTATTTCCTCCCGTAGACTGACTGTGTGTAGGATCTAGGCTAATTGTATCCTCCACTGGAGTGGAAATTGTTTATTCTCAAATGCATATCTTGCCAATGGCAGCATAACTTTCCAAACTTTTGTATTCTAGGGTGTTATTTGCCTACTTGAACACTACTATGTAGCTCAGAAAACAAAGTTTGTGATAATTTTTTGTAAACTGAATCTCTGCAATGTTAGCCTAGTACTTTAACCCTTTGGGGATGACGGGCTTGTACAGAAGCCCAGCACATTGCACATTCACAGATGACTGGCTGCCACAGAACCCCACAACATGTTTTAACCTTTTCACCCAAACTAAGATTATATTGCCTACAAATTATTCGGTACCATGAAGTACGCATTGTGACCTGGATAAATGAAGAAAATCATTTCTGAGTGTGTGATGTACTGGGCTTCTATAGAAGCCTGTCGTCCCCAAAGGGTTGTACCAAAATATGTTTTGGGCCTTCAAAATATGATTTTTAGTATGGATTAGTATGTTCTTTGGGTCAGCAGAGGTTGGCAGACACTGTAAATGACATGATTGGGCGTGGTCCTCAACTCAGGGTAAAACGATTCTAGAATCAAATAAAGTATGCAAGGATTCTACTGTGAAAATTTTGTAGTCAAACGTTGACTCATTTTGAGATGACTTCCATCAGTTTACCTTGCAACAGACAAATCTGTAGGGTAGCTTTCTAAATTCTATGGAATTTAATTCTCTTGGGCCTTGGGAAAAATAGACTGCTGGTATGTTCACACTTGATTCTCCTTAAGTAAACCAACTCAAGATGAATCCTTCCAGCCAGGAAATCCACTCCAGCTGGTGTGTCTTTGGTATATCTTTGAACAAGTTTGGTTCTAAAAAAGGCACTTTTTATTTCTCCCAATCATGTCAAATGCCCTTAAAAGTGGTGCGTTAAAGTCATACAACATGACACCAAATGTTTCTGCAGATTGGATTGTGTCAAATTACCCAAAGTTTCTCTAAAGCCTAAGTATAGCTTTGGTAAACTGTAAACAAAATTAAATGAATTGCTATTTCAGGGCTCCACACTAACTTTTTTTATTTCCAATATCTTTAAAGTTCTTACTAGAACTTTTGGTGAACTTCATTTTCTTTTCTTGATGCAAGCTTTCTCTTCTTGAATTAGTTAGAAGTGCACTGCCTGTGAAAATAGATCGAAACGCTTCCAAAGCCGGCCCGCGCCCGCTAATTTTGCGTCTTTGGAAATCACATACATGTAACTACATGTAGCAAGAAATTGCTAGAGTTTTAGCTAGCCTTTGCTCTGCAAAAATGACCATTTATTTCTTTTACTGATTTGGTATCTTTTTTTAGGAAATTTGAGGCTATATAACTGCTGGCAATAAAGAATATATTTAGCTGTAAATTTCGCGGGGGTGATTTTTTAGATTACTGGTAATCATTTTGAAAATCGCTCCCATAACTTTCCGGACGGGGGGGGGGGGGGGACGGAGGCAATTTTGTAGTTGCGTTCTCCGTTTTGTTAGGAGGAGCACGGCGCCGATCTTTGATTGCTGATTTTAGGAAAATTGACACACAAGGTAATCCATTAATTTTATCACAAAAATCACATTGACACTTTGAAATTTTTAGTTGCCCGACCGGGCCACCAAAACATCCATATTTTAGAAATGTGGTGGCCCGACATCCAATTTTGGTGGCCCCGGGCCACCGCTAGTGTCGAACCCTGGCTATTTGTTTTTCAGATAAACCTAGATCTATCTATGTGCACATGTATGCTCTTTCTGAAACTCTTCTAGTTTTGAGAAAGTACTGGGAGATTTCCATCTTGCAGGATTTCAAGCAAACGTAAAAAAAACATTGCATTGTAATAACAGAAAATTTGGACAAAACAAGGGGAGGGGTGACTTCAGGGGCTATGCGGCATCCCCCCCCCCCCAATTTGATCGGCAAGTGATGAAGAAACAAGGGGAAGGTGGAAGTTTGGTTAAAAGGACAACACCTAATACAACCTACCCCTACCCCTACCCCATATTCCAGAGATGATGTACACTCAATTCTCCAAATAATTTACGTTAATCCTGTGCCACCACCCCCCGAAAAAGACACTTGCCCACACCACCATTGATTACAACTTGGCACCACCAATCGTGAGTTAAATTTGTGTCATATGGGAAAGTTTAGGGCAATGTAACATTTGATGGAAGTTCAAAGGTCAGGGAGCAGGGATTTCTCATAGGTCAAAGATCAGTAATTTGCATATATCTGCATTTTCTTGGCTTCATCTACATGTAGGTGTTTCACAATTCACATGAGGAACACAAGGCTATTGTAATGGTTATAGGAAGTGGCAAATATGAAATTTCTGTAACGTGATCAAGTTTGAAAGTCATGGTTAGTTGCAGAAAGTAGAAGTTTCTTCAATTAAGAAAAAAAAATTCATGTGATATCGTAGGAAACAACATATCAAGGGAAGGCCGAGGATATTGACCCAACTAAACTGTTGATTTGCCTTACTGTTTATATTTAATTTTTGTATTTCAGTTTCGACACGGAGGAGACCACTAGGGTCGGGGAGCACATCAGGAGAGACACAAGAGTCGGAAGGCCCCCATCCATCTGCAGGCAACGAAATACAAATGCCCCCGCAGAAAGTAAGGGTCATCGTCAAACAGACACCTGAGGACGATGCCTTGTCACAGGAGACAAACAGGACTTTGCCTCCGTACTCAGCAAGACATTCAGAAGTATATGCACCTGGCTCCTTCCCGTGCTACATGTGCCAGAAAGAATTCAACAGCATGAGTGAGGTCCAGAACCATCAGTGCATTGACGACATGCGGTTATCAGGACAAACCGTGATGATGAGTCCTCTCAGACCAATAGAAACGGAGAAAGGCACCTACCATGTCGTAGAGAAACTCATCAAGCAAGAGCCACCAGATGTTGACGTAGAGGATGATGGTAGAACATCAGATTGCCATCAGTCAGTGTCATTTTTATGTACTTCATCAATATCAACTGTCTCATCCAAACCATCTTCGTCGTCATATCAGTCAGTGCCAAATTTGTCTACTTCATCAGCGTCATCCAAATTGCCTTTGTCAGATGCTGCATCCGCAACTTCTACTACGCCTGGTACATCTTTACCTGAAAGGATATCTCTGGAAACGTATCACGTTAAGCAGGAGACTTCAGGCAAAGATGAGAGTGTGTGATGTTGTATTAGATACTAAATCCCATCTGAAATGGATTGTGTTTTTGAAACCGTCAGTGTATCAATGTAGTGGCTTAATCAGGACAAACCATGCTGATGACCTACCGTGTCACTCATCAAACCAGAGCCACTGGATGTTGATGCGATGGATAACCAAAGTCATCACTGGCATGATTTTCTGAAAACCTTATCTCACAGGCCTGGAGACTAGTTGGTGACTTGAGTTTCCTTGACATATCCTTGATACTCGTCGGGTCTTTGATGAGTTTCAGGATTTAACAAACGTTCAAAATTTTGTCGGAAACTAGTTTTTCCAGTCTCCAGCAGGTCTTGGAGATGACGTCGCCACGGCACGTCCAGTTTCCAGCAAGTCGTGGAGACATCTCCGTACCTGCTGGAGACTGGAAGAAGTCTCCAACGAAAATCAAACATGTTTCATTATCTCGCGACTCCCTGGAGATTGGATTAGTTTCAAGGAGACATCGCAGAGACTCTGCGGTAACTTCTCTATCAAATGGATTCATGACTCAATGAATTCATAACTATTCATTCCTATTAAATAGGAATACACATGTATTCCTATTTTTTGGAAAAGAAAAGAGCAATTTTAACACCTTTGTTCCTATTTGTCTGTAGTAATGTATAGGAAATTCAGTAATGTTCCTATAGCAAATTCTTTAGATAATTTGTTCCTATTTCTTGGCTTTCTAGGTTGGCAGGTATGATGAATTCATTATCTCAAGTCGCCAGCTGGTCTAGGGGACTTTTCCGTGACAAAGCCACGACTTCTCCATAAAATTCATGAATCAATGCATTAACTAATTAGTCTTTCTAAATGGGGAGATTTCTCCAGCAGGTCTTGGAGATATCTCTGTGACATCGCCGCAACAAACTCTCCTTGGTGAGAGCGCAAGCCATTTTTTGCCTCCTGAGTCGCTGCAACTTATCAGTTGTTGCAATGTTTCCTCCATTGAGATAGGGCCTCAATTTTTTTTATTTTTTTTTCAAATCAGATCTAAATTGAATTCCAAAATATTTGGATTTTAAAAAAATAATAAACCCAAACATTGACCCCATGAGTGGAATACGGGATTTACTTGATAGAATTTGAGTCAAATTAACATTTAAAACATTTCAACCTTCAATATTTCAATTATTGAAACAACAAAAGAAGTCTTTATTTTTCAGGATTTTTTTCTACCAGTATTGACACATTACCAATTATTTTTATTTCTCTGTTTGTGTATACTTGTTAATCAATTTTTTTATACAAACACTTGATTTTGAATTAAATCGTGATATTTTGATTAAATCAACAATTTTCATTACATGATTTATATCCACCGACATCTTTATTTCTTAACCAAATATTTGTACGAGTGTGTGGCCAAAACATGAAATATTTTTAAGATAATCTTATTATAAATCTGTATGAACAGACATGTAGACCAGAAACGTCTCATCATGATACGCCTTTTTACACAGTATTTTTATCTGCCTGCCATGCTTGTCACATTTGTATGTACATGTATGTTAACATTACTGATCATGTTTTATGTACTCATCGTAAGTATGAAAGGTCTATGCAAGCTGTTGTTTTTGCATAAGGCCTAGATAAGCATTATGTATTTGCATTGATGTGAATACAGAAATAAAAGAGAAACACTGATATGTGAAAAGACAAAGAGAATATGTTCCTTTTCATCTGTTGAATTTATTAAAAGGGGAAGTCCACCCTGATGTCATGAGGGTTTAAAAAGAAGCATAAAAATGAAGGTTTGCTGAAAATCTATCTAGAAATAACAGAGTTATGAGTTTTTAAAGTTTAAATTTGTGATGTCACATGCGAGCAGCTCCCTCATTTGACATAATTATATAAATTCCAAAAAGTGCCATTTTCTCAGATAATTGTCAATGATTTTACCTGTGCATTTAATTTATAATCAGAAACAATATTTCATACATGCTTCTGTGGAAAAGACTCGTTCATTTATGAAACATTAAAGGCACTCGCTAACATTTACCACAGTTAAAAAGATCTGAGCTACATGATTCCCCATGCTACCAGTGTCTTTGATAAGGTCTAAAAATGAAGCCCTGAAAAAATCGTATTTCAAAATGATTATTTAGTGCTTTAAAAAAGTGAAAATCATAAGTTGACCGGATTCACCTGCCCATTTCCTCCTATAGACTTACTGTGTGTACACCTAGGCTATTTTCTACTCACCCCGAGTATAAATTGTTTATTCATGCATAACTTGCCATTGGCAGGGTAACTTTCCAAACTTTTGTATTCTAGTGTGTTTATTTGTCCATTTGAACACTACCATGTAGCTCAGATATCAAAGTTTGACAATTTTTTAAATTGAAGCTCCACGATGTTAGCCTGTCACTTTAAAAAATGGCAATTCATGGCATTTATATCACATGACATTTGGAGGGCTGCTCACATGTGACATCACAAAATTAAAACTTTCAACCCTCATAACTCTTTTATTCTTTGGTGGATTTTTGCCAAACTATGTTTCTCTCATTTGTCTGCTTTTATCAGAACCTACTTGGCAGGGAAAAAATAAAAACTTTCTTTTCCTGTTTCAGTGCTGTCCAGATATTCTTATGTATTGAACCCTATGATAATTTACGGGGGCTCTTTTACACATTTCGGGGGCGAAATCAACCCGAGCCCCCGTGTGTTTTTTCCCTGCTACTCAGCATTAGGGTGGACTTTCCCTGTAAGGTGGGTAACAGGTTTAAATTTACAGCATAACTTGCATTCGCATAAGTCAAATAATTGCCCAAGTCAAAGGCCCAATCCAGGCCCCTACTCTTTGTTTTCTTTGGTTTCGAACATCTCGTAAGTCAAATTTTGCCGACGACAAAGCTATTTCTTTGGTCCCCACAGATTCAACTTATGTAGAGTTGAATACAGTAAATACACATGTGCAAAAAGTTTTGTCCTGTAAATTATTTATGGCGGGTATGCTTATACATGTACATACATACGTTGCATATGTATGCAGTATACCTAAGTTTCGTTATGATAAACAACCTCCCCCACCCCCACCCCCAGAAAAAAAAAAGACAGCAAGGGGATTTATGTTTCTGTATAGTTAGTGTGATCAATTTGTGAACTATTGATCACGTTTATTACAATGTAGGAGTGAGGGACACAACATTCCAACAGTATCTCAATTTTTGTCAAATTTCGTGGAAGTGATTTTCAGGTTTTTGCCCGGGGGGGGTACTCAGATTTGGCTCCGACGGGGGTGTGCCGCTGGAGT
>JZLH01S0173097.1:1706-12917 GCA_001188425.1 Eucidaris tribuloides | reverse complement strand
CACACACTCAGCGAAGACGTAAAACGTGTGCTATCTTCATAAGACAGTACATGTAATATAGGGAGGATGTACAGAAATAATTTTAGACAGGACCTGTTCAAGTTTTATTTTTGTTTTAATTCTTTCTCGATTCTAAAGATGGTTGCTATCACAAACATCCTAAAATTTACTGTCATGTGACTTTTCTTATCATTAGATATAATGATGTGGAGGGAAGGCCACATTCTTGAATTAGTAGCCGTATCCTCATTACCACTGTCTTATGAAGGTAGAACGCGCTTTACCTCTTCGCTGCGTGTGGTCTTCTTTCTGAGATAGCTTCAGAGTAACATATTGCCGTTTTGTTTGTTTGTTTTAAGTCTTTAAAAAAAACCCATCAAAACCATTAAACGGGAATTGTGAAAACCAATTACCATGCTAGTGTAAATTAAACACCCCACCCTATAGGGAGGGAAAAAATAAATGTTGTGTTCTACCGCTTCTGCCGTGGTTGTGCCTGCATTAGATAATCTCTCCGCTAAGGAGAAGAAAGGAAAACGGATATTAATTGACTTCATTTCAAATAATTTGTTATTTCCAAAAATAAACTTCACTATAGGACATCATTATAGAAAGACCCCTTCAACTCAAAATGCATGCGTTATAATGTATGTTGCAATACTTTTTTGAGTAGGGAAGGTATGCAATTGCTAGATTTTCCGTTTTGGACCCTGACGGGATAGTACAGTGTGTCCCAGAAAAAAAAGGATACCGAGATTGATGAGGATATTTTTATATGTTAATAACAAATATTACAAGAAAATCGTACATGGTTGGAAAGCATATTTTCTCTTCTTTAATTTGATACCAGTTGCAAAGATTTTCAATCACGCATGACTGAGCAAAGACAATCAGAATGGACACAGGTATAAAATCATTTGCACGTGCAAATTTGAAATTCAAACTGCCATGCTAAAATATATTCAGAATATCTTCGACATTGAAGGACATCATTAAAAAGCCTATTTTATCTTCTTTCGTATGATACCACATTTGTGAAAAATAAGCAATGTATCAATGAGAAAAGGGCATTTGAAAAGATGCTTGTTTTCACTAGAAATGCTCCAAAATGCATTTATTAACCCCTTTTCCTGGATTTAGCAGCCAGCAACCAAGAAATTACCTTGCGAACATGACTCGGAGCCTATTGTTGTGCCCGAGCAAGATATTATGTGAAGTCAGCCGTGCGTGAACCTTATTGTTCAGCTCGCTTCAAGTTGTTCGAAATGGATTCATTCTAAATATCACGCTAAAACAGGCATGTTTTAATTGTACTTGTTCTCCGGCATACATTATTGTTTTTTTTACGCTTGAGGTGTCAGATAAAAGAAGAAATTATGAATTTTTATGTCATACCTTTTTTCTTTAAAAATAATTACATTTACTACCATGAAAATGCACTCAAAGATGGAATATGCGCGTGCAAATGAAATTTTGGTAGCACCAATATCAATTGTTTTGATTCAATAATGCGTGAACAATGAATTATAAGTGATGTATCAAATGAAAGAAGAGGAACAGGACTTTACAGTCATACCTAATGTATTGAAGAAATTATTCATTATGATAGGATAATTTTGCCATGAAATCCGGTTTCCTTTTTTTCTGGGACACACTGTATAACGTTGTATCCACGCCAGCAAAATTGACTTATTTGACACATTAAAGCTTGGTTTGTGAATATGCGAATTATGTGCAAATTGGGGAATTTATTACAGAAACTTCCTATTATATGGCTTCTATCCAGTATCTAGGGCCTACCCATGAGGTACCCATCCTCTGTGATACCCGTCCGTCATCCAATTTTTCAATTTTCATGATTCCTGTCGATTTTAACAGTCAGTCAGCAGTTTGGGAGAAGAATCTTGAAAGGTTTATGGACGAAAGTGAGTAAGAACTGTCAAGTTGCCATGACTGAGGGATGTATAGTGTGGAGTGTCCCGGATAACAAAATCAATCTATCCATCCATCCATCCATCCATCAATCAATCCATCCATCAATCAAACAGTGTACTTCATACTTGGTATAAGTTTCACTAGTGACACATACAGTGTGTCCCAGAAAGAAGGAAACCGACATTTACGAAGATATTTTTATATACTAATAACAAATATGACAAGAAAATCGTACATAGTTGGAAAGAATATTTTCTCTCCTTTTATTTGATACCAGTCACAGAGATTTCCACTCACGCATGACTGAGCAAAGACAATCAGAAGGGTCACAGGTATAAAATCATTTGCACGCGCAAATTTTAAATTCAAACTGTCATGCTTGAATGTGTTCAGAATATCTTCGATATTGAAGGACATGATTAAAAAGCCTATTTTTATCTTCTTTCATATGATACCACATTTGTAAAAAAAAAAAATGAAAGATAAGCGATGCATGAGTGAGAAAAGACAATTTGAATAGATGCTTGTTTTCAGCGATGTTCCAATGTGCATTCATTAATTAACCTATACTTTCTGGATTTGGCAGCCAGCAACCAAGAAGTTACCTCGCCAACAAGATTCGGAGCCTATTGTTAAGCCACGAGCAAGATATTGTGTGAAATCAGCTGTGCGTGAACCTTTTGTTGATCTTGCCTTCAAAAGCTCCGAACGTATTCATTTTAAAAATCGCGCTGAAACAGGCTAAAACAGGCATGTTTCAATTTTACTTGTTCTCCGGCATACGTTATTAATTTTTTATGCATGAGGTGTCAGATAAAAGAAGAAATACTGAATATTTATGTCATGCTTTTATTTCTTAAAAATAATTACGTTTACTACCCAGAAAATGCACTCAAAGGTGGAATTTGCGCGTGCAAATGCAATTTTGGTAGCATCAATATCTATTGTTTTAATTCAATCATGCATGAGCAATGAAAAATACTGTGTGTATCAAACATGTCAAATGAAAGAAGAGAAACACAGCTTTACAAACATACCTAATTTTTCTTTAAAAATGTTCATTATGATTTACTATTTTTGCCATGAAATCCGGTTTCCTTTTTTCTGGGACACACTGTATTATCAGTCATCTACTGCGTGCCTCAAAACATTGTGCAAGTCAAAAGCGCCCTCTGCGGCAATCAGCAACGTCAAGGTCGTAGTTAACGCTTTCAGACGTTGTTATTTTTTTTTATTAAATTTGCTTATTTTAATCTCGAGATATGTCTAACAACCAAAAATCACATTTTACCACTTTTGCGAGGGAAGAGGAGGGCCTGATGCTATCATTGACAGTAGAAACTATAGCACAATATGTTATGATTTTACACCCCGGGGGGAGCACTCGATTTACAAAGTGATGTGCCGCACTGAAATCGAAAATCGGGGGATCTGGAACTGGCTTGAGAGAAAAATGGGGGTCTCTGGAACTGGAGCTAAGGCTTCAGAAAACCTCAAAATGCTATGCTCTGGAACTGCACTGCGGTGAAGTTCCGACGCGCCACTGCGCGCGCCGTGCTGAAAAGGCAATGCTCTGGCTCGGCCGCGCCGCGAATCAGAAGCGAAACGGCAAATTTGGGGGTCTCTGAAACTGGAAAAATCAAAAAAATTCTGTGACTCTTGAAATTGAGATGCTCTAGAACGGAAATTAGGGCAGAAAATGGGGGTCTCAACCGCGGCACATACTTATCACACAATATTATACTAAGTGCCCCCCCCCCCCCGGGGATTTTACCCTGTCCTATACATAAATAATGTATCGAGATTAAAGCCAAAAAAAAAGTGCCTCAACAAACAGTATTTGAAAGCAAAGACTGTGCCCTAGACATTGATGTAAGTATTATGTCACAACATTATTTCTAATTGCCGAATTGGGGCGTAATTTTCACTTGCACATCTTTTTTGGGGGGTGTTGTTGTTGTTTTTTTAGACACACTGTAGAATAATACTGATGTTCACTTCTTCGGCCTAAATTGATACACGATATTTGATTCCATATACTCTCCTACACACACACACACACACACACACACACACACACACACACACACACACACACACACACACACACACACACACACACACACACACACACACACACACACACACACACACACACACACACACACACACACATACATAAACATGGTTAACATGAGACTTTTTATTGCAGACGACTTGTATTTATTATTTCGTGAAGCCCATGCTGGCACCTAAACTCCACCATAATATCGTAGCTGATGCCCTTGCGTGTGTTTGGTAAGTTCAAAGAGCACAGAAACCAATTAAGCTGCGAAATGTGATGAGACACCGGTTCGAGCAACACTCCAGATCACTTCTGCAGGGGGCTCCTGTTGGCCAACACTTAAAAACACACAAAATGAACATGTTATCTACTGCGTTCTACAATGCTCCCAGAAAAAAAAACCCTCAAACAAACGCTTATTGTGCGGAATCAGTGGGGCGTATGATTGTAAAAATAAGTTCACAATAAACTTTGACTGATGTTCTTTCATATGATACTTTAAGCAAATCTATTCATACAAGTATCTCTGAGTAACATGACTTCAAAAATTTAAAGTGAAAAACCATTTGTTACGCTTTTTAGCTTTGGCACTGTGCGCACCATTGCCACTGATAGCAGTCCATCTCTTTCTTTTCATGGGTGCACAGTGTCAAAGCAATAAAGCGTAACAAGTGGTTTTTCACTTTAAATTTAAAAGTCATGGTACTCAGTGATGCATGCATGAATAAGTTTGATTAATGTATCATTTGAAAGAGTATAAATCAAAGTTTATTTTGAATTTATTTCTGCAATTATACGCCTCGATGCTTACGCACAATAACCTTTTGTTTCAGGGTTCTGTTTTTTCTGGGACGCACTCAACAGTGTGTCTCAAAAAAAATTACACTTTTGAAATGGCCCACAAATAAAAAATTATTTCGAATATTTGGATTCTTTTTTAATATATGGAAAGCTTAACGTCTCTTCTTTTATGTGACACCAAAAAGTCTGACATTTTTTCATGCTTGAGTGAGCACTGCCACCTTTTGTAAAGGACATGAAAATTAGGTTGCGCAGGAATTGGCTATCCATTGTAATGCAAGATACAAGCTCTCTTTGATTATGTGTGCAACTGGGGATTGGAACATGTAAATTAAAGATCATACTGACTGAAAACATAAAAGACTACCGTATTGGGGTGAGGGGAAGTGGGGTGAGGTGGGGGTAGTGTGGATGTGGGGTGGATGTGGGGTTTATGGGTGGTATATGGGTGGTGGGGTGGAGGAGATGGTAGGGTGGTGGGTTTAGGTTATTCTAACACACCACCTCCCCCATGTACAACCCCTATTCCCATCCACGCCACCCCCACACCCCACCACCTCCACATCCCATCACCCCGTACCCAGCACCCCCACCCCTTCACCCCGATACGGTAGTCTTTCATGGTTTCAGTCAGTAAGATCTTTAATTTACATATCGCAATCCCCAGCTGCACACATAATCAAAGCGAGCTTTTATCTTTCAGTACAATGGATAGCCAATTCATGCGCAACATAATTTTCATGTCCTTTACAAAAGGTCGCAGTGCTCAATCAAGCATGACACAATTTCCGACTATCTGGTGTCATATGAAAGAAGAGACGTTAAGCTTTCCATATATATATAAACTTTTCAAAAGTTCGAAACAATTTTTTATTTGGGGGCCATTTTAGAAGTGTAAAGTTTTTTTTGAGACGCACTGTATATACTAACGCTAATTCTGTTAAATTTTAAATAATGCTGTATTAATATCTTTGATAAAAAGTAAACGGGAGAGCTTTCCCTGATATAATTGACGATCCCGTGAAGAATATTTCGTGATGGCGTCATCAGGATTTTTAAAGTAGGTGGGGGATGGAGGGCAATGAAAAATAGTGGGGGGGGAGGGGGCAGGGCAGACAAGAACAAAATTCACGTATAACACCTACCGCAGAGTCATAAATAAGGGCTGCAAGCAGGGGCGTCGATCCCTGTTTCGGATTGGTGGGGGGGGGGGGGCAAAAGTGAAAAAAGTCCCAAAGCCGAAACATTGTCAAATTTTTATGTTTAACAGTATTTTTATGCCATTGTTAATGATTTTATAGTGCTTTCGTATGTTTTTGATACATATTTGTATTGCATATTATGAACTTTTCAAGTTTTCAATTTTCAAGGGGGGGGGGGCAAATTGATGTGTTTGCCCCCCTCCCCTCCCAATATTTTCATTTGGAGGGGCGATCGCCCCCCGCCAAAACAGGATCGACGCCTGTGGCTGCAAGGAGGGCAATTTCCAAGATTTAAGGAGGGGAAATAAAAAGATCATATCATATTGCAGTAAACTATAAGAGCCAAAAATTCCCCGGCACCTAAGTCCGAAATGTGCGTCCTTTCCTTTCAATTTTTCTGGTGGTTTGGTGGATTTAGATTTTTTTTCAGGGGGTACTCTGCCCTCCTCCCCTCCCGGCTGCTACGCTACTGACACACAATATTGTTCAAAAATTATATATCAAAGTAAGTCCTTTTGCTAATTAAACTCGTTCCATTTATTTATATTTTATCCGGGAATTTATTTTAAAAAAGAACTTCTTAAACTCCGGCTTAAACTCGTAAAGGTTTGTGCGATACTCTTGTAGACCGTTTCATGAATCTGAATAGTGTGTTTTAAATCTTTGACGAGTGTATGTCTAGCGTTGATAGGATTGCTTTGTTATTAAATCGTTGACATGTTTCGTAATACAGATATTTCTTTTGTGACATATTTTTTAAAAGGAATTACATTCTAAAAAAAAGATAATCAATTTGAATAGGAATCATATCAGTGGGGACTTATCCGAGATTTCCATTCAAAATGCTAAATCGATTCTATTCAAATACGTTTAGAATCTAGTAAAACATGAAGCGAGTCTATTCTAAATTTGATCAGATTTTGGACAGAAGTCCCCAATTGAAATGATTCCTATTCAAATTGATTAGGTTTTTTTTTAGAGTGTGGTCTTACGTTCTGTTCGTCTACCATGGAGTCTCCCAAGTTTTCATTTTTGTCTAGATTATGTAAAAAAAAATTGGAGAAAAAAATCAATATAGTAATTGGTAGAGCAAACGCAATAACAATATTCACCAAATTTACCTCAGAAATATATTCCAATTATAAGAAACCCTTTGACCTTGTGGAAGCACTATATTAAGATTGTCAAATTTGGACAACTGGCCTACATGATATTGTTTAAATGCACAAATAAATAGATAGTTATGCTGTCATTAGCAAAGTATACACATGGATGTCAATATACCAGTTAATATTCAGTGGAGAAAAAGCCTATGACATAGCATTCTATGTGGCAAACTGAAATGATCATTCATTGATTTTCACTTTTAAATGCACTAAATGATAATTATGAGGTTCAATTTTTTTCAAGGCTTCATTTTTTAACATTATCAAAGACACATAGCATGAATTATTATGTAGTTCAGAATTTTTAAAACTTGAAACATTAGGCCCTATTGAATTCTACTACTCCTACTACTATTACTAATTCCGCTAATATTGCTACTACTTCTACTACTATACTACTACTACTGCTACTACTACTACTACTGCTACTACTACTACTACTACTATTATTACTACTACTACTACTACTACTACTACTACTACTACTACTACTACTACTACTACTATTACTACTACTACTACTACTACTACTACTACTACTACTACTACTACTACTACTACTGCTACTACTACTACTGCTGCTGCTACTACTACTACTACTACTATGTTTACTACTACTTCTACTACAGATAAATAACCGATAAATACTCTGACGATGGGTCACTGATTGTTACTTACATTCTTCTTCGGATGCAACACTAGCGGCCGAGACTTGAACGTAGACCAACGTTACCAGAATCAATATAGCAAGTGACTTCGACATCTTGGTTCCTCAATGGAAGTACTGCATAGTGAAGATGAATATGGATAGAAATACATAGGTAGGTGGATGGATGGATTGATAACATGATAAAATAATTGTCGCTTGTCCGGTAGAAAGGCCATAGCAAATGTTCCCGGCAGAAGGGCCTTAACCTTTAATTACCTTTAACTTTAAAACGATTGGCTCTTTTCACTTGAAATCAAAGTAGAGTGATATGATTTGATCTTTCTGTCAGTCCGTTTAGTCAAGTACGGCAACATTTTTCAAATTAGAGAAAAGTTACTGTTAAGGCCCTTCTGCCGGGAACATATGCTAACGGCCTTCTGCCAGACAACCGACGGATTATGATTAGATCTTTTAAAACGAGTGTTGGAGTCGAGTCCTCCACATGGTCCGAGTCCAAGTACACATGCAGTAAACAAAAATCCCCGTTAATTTCAGATCTAAGAAAAAATTAATCTATTTTCCATCATGCACTTTAGAACCAACAAACTAAGTCAAATTCAATTTCAAATTCAAATTTATTTCCACAATTCAAACGGACAAAAATATACTCATCAAGTAAAATACTTCATCTGTACAAGCAAAAATGCCGGAAGACACTAAGGAAAAAAAAATCAGCTATAGAATAGTCACTATGTGGAACAGTCTACCGGGTGAAGTTGTGGAGAGTACCACTATCAAAAGCTTCAAATCTGGTCTTGAGAAGTGGTGGAAAGACGACCCAGACAAATATGACAACCCTAATTAATGGAATCCAAGGATAGGAACAGCAGTATAAGACTGAATAATCCTGGATCAATCAGGGTAAAAAATATAATCATACATAATCACTTTCTTTCTACGCAACATGTGCAATAATATATTCAAGTGATTTAAGATTCCATTGATGTCTTGAAAAAAGGGGAAATCCCGCAAAGCTAAATTCAGCTTGACTACAAAGGACAATGCCAAAGTTTAGCTAAACCAAGTTGACAAAATACGGTTATATGTTCACATAAAAAAAGGAAATATGCATACATGACCTGTCACAACGAAGCCCGTATGAAGTAATATCTTCTATATCATCTACTAAGACCCTGAAAATCCCAAGCTCTGAAACGATTCCATTGTTGTTGTTGTTTTAGAAATTGGACAAAATAGCTGGAGAAAATAGAAAAATCGGGGATTCCGACTTATGTTGACATACACACAAATATATAGACAGAGATATCTGCATTATGTTGTTATGAATGATTTCAGTAGGTTTGATGTTTCTGACACCTGACATATAATAATACCACGTTTTGTAAACGATCGATGAAAAAATAGTCTGATCGAATAAAACTGTGCTTAGACGTTAGCTTCACTACAAAATATCTTTCACCAGCATGCCACCGGTATAGTCATATTTGGAAAGATTGATAATAGTCAATAAAACACCTGTGCTACCAAAGGAAAAGAACACCTGTATGTTTTTGTTGTTGTTGTTTTTTTTTTAGCGGAGAAGAGGCATACATTCTAAAAACGGAAATGTTATTTCAACATTTAAAAGGGCCGAGAAGTGACCACACTTTACAACACGTTGTAAATGTTATATCTAATCTTTTATCTAGCTGGATTCAATATTTATAGTGTCAGATCCAGCTGGTTAAAGGTCAAATACACTCTTGATTGCAGGGATTTAATTATAAAAAAAAAAATCCTGAACGACTGTGGTTAGGGACCAGTTGATTTCTTGGATTTATATTCAAATCTGAAAGATAAGCATTTGTGACTTAAATATAAATCGTTAAGATTTATGAAAATCCAAAAAAAATCGACAAGTTCCTAACCACGGCCGTTCAGGATTTATTTCAAATCCCTGTAATTTAGAGTGTACAAAATGCAGAAAGTGTGGTCACTCCCCGGCCCTTTTTAATGTTGAGATACTATTTCACTTTTTAGAGTGTATATACAGCATAGTCATATTCATGGAATAGTTTAGAGACATTTTAGACATTGCCATTTTTCCGTGAACGGTACATCTGGGATTAATATTTGCTCACCCAAGTTGAAACAATAATTGTAATCTTAGTTTCAGGAATGCTGAGCATTTTGTAGCATCCGACTCTACGCTAAAACCTGTGTTTATAAATGGCGGTATTTAGAGGGTTTTTTTTTTACTTACGTGGTGGTTACGCGCGTTATGAAGCTTATAACAGACGATTCTGATGTTAAATAATGATAATTGACATTAGATCAAAGTTCATCAGTTTTTTTGTGTTGTTGATTTTTAATTACTTTAATTTAATATTTTTTTCATGATTTTTGGTGGATTTTCAAAAAATAAATATATAATTTATATTGTGCTCAAACGTATTTTAGTTTTTACTATATATAGTTAGTCATCTCATGAAATCCAAAAATTGCTTCACATACTGCGTTTTTGCCTTGTCTTGAAACTTTTGGACGATATAGGAGAGGGAACTTAAGTATCAATAAAATATTCCATAATTATGAGCAGGAGTGTATAAAACCTCATATACACAAAACAAACCAAATCCTTTCCATGTAATACTCACAAGTTTCAGGCGTGACTTGAAGCTGATCAGGACGATAAGTGAATCTGACTTGAAAAGGAGATTTCTATATAACTTATCGCCTCTGTATGATATTAGATCGGTTGATTGCACTAACATAAACTGTTTACACGAGTTTGTAATCAATTAATCGATATTTAAACTAACCTTGATATTCGATACCATACCATCAGTACACGGATGCTAACTAACACGTGAAGGATGTAAACAAACAGTAAATTACACTTAGGTCAGGGTTGCCAGGTATTCCAATTTGCAAAACGCCAAATTACACGCCAAATTCGGTGAACAAACGCCTAATATGCATTAATGCATTTTATGGATAGCATACCCTAGATATTGTTAAAAATAACGTTGGTAATTAATTCATAACATATCTGAAACCTCTGCCGCAGCCGAAAATTAGCCTCCGGTTTATACGCGCAGTCAGATTTTGTCTAGGTGAAATATATGCGTGCCGCTTTTTTGGTCCCTTAATTGTGGCACCTATAGGCTATTTTACTCAAAATCGGGTTTCATAGTGATTTTTTTTTAGGTATGCCGTTATAAAATGCCAAAAATCGCCAAAACGCCGTTTGGCCTGCACGTTGAAAAAAACACATGCCAAATTACGTGATTTTGGCGTGAAAAAAACTCACACCAAACGTGGCAACCTGGTTATATACATGTAGTCATCAAAATTATCAAACAACCTATATACTGTGAGTCCCAGAAAAAA